>CM029608.1:36481262-36732095 GCA_017311375.1 Mytilus coruscus
GAATCGATGACCCGTAGTCATTCATACAATATTTTCGTCACTGTTTGTGCTGTCGTTAATGGAAGATGTTCGTTGTTATTCTGCGGTTTACATGTTGTAGCGACTATTATATTATTTATTTGTGCGTTTCTCTGTGCTGAGTGTTCTTGCGTTTGATTGTGGTTTATTTCTGTCACGTAGTGTTGTCATTTTAGCGATACTTTTTAACATTACCATATAAACGGGAGGTTTGGCTAGCCATAAAACCAGGTTCAACCCACCATTTTTCTTAAAATGTCATGTACCAGTCAGGAATATGGCAGTTGTTATCAAATAGTTCGTTTCTATGTATGTTGGCGTTTCTTTTTGTTGCACTTCAGTTTTTCTGTTGTTCCGTTGTGTTCCTCTTATATAGATATAAGAAGATGTGGTGTGAGTGCCAATGAGACAACTCTCCATCCAAATAACAATTTATAAAAGTAAACCATTATAGGTCAATGTACGGCCTTCAACACGGAGCCTTGGCTCATAGTTGATATGTTTCACTCGGTTTTAGTTTGTAACTCAGATTTGTTTTCTCTCAATCGATTTATGACTTTTGAACAGCGGTATACTACTGTAACTTTATTTATCTTACCACAGCTGACAAAATGTGTTTGTGTTTTTAATAATCTATTCTTTGAAATGATAGAATGTTTTTATAAAAAAGGAGTAATTCGTTCATCTTTATAAATACGCGTTTATCGGATTCACATGTTATGATATGACATGCTGTAAAACATTGCTATTTACATGTTTTGCATCTGTTGAATTTTGTTTAAAAGTTTTAAATTATTAGTATAATGAAGCATCGTCAAATTAAATAACGATTTGAATGGTATACATACCTAATAATGAAACGTAATACTTAGTTTCATAAAACGTTCCGTTATTGAGAAATCTGCATCGATAAAATCCTGTATCTCCTTTTGGAAATTGAAAATATTCAAGCCATAGTATTCTTCATGCACGACATACTTTGTTAAGTTAAGTTTCGGGTGTTTGAGATAATTTGAAAAATAAACTAATTCTTTTCCGTGTGCTGAATTGTTGAAATCTGGTCCTAGCCAAGTCCTTTTAGTTCCGGAGCTGGAACATTTCAAAAAAATTCTTTCTCCTCTTCGAACCCTGACTGCGACTATATCATTCAGAATTCCTGCGATTAAAACAGATAGGAAACAAACGTTACTTATTTGATTATGATAATTGGGAAGAATGGATGTGATTATAAGTTCATGACACAAATCACTACACGAACGTAAAGAAAATGCGCAAAGAGATAGGATTTTTTTTATTTCCTTCATCGCAAAGTCACAGTGAGGCCATCGAACAAGCATCTTTTCCCAATATATAAAAGTCACGTTAGTCTTTGAGGGATAGTCCAGCAAAACAGTCCCCATTTGTATTGAGTTTGGTATGATTTGTTTAATTGACTACCGCTGCTTTGTTGAAGCCAAAAGTTTCCATATTGACATGATTCAAAGGATATGATCAAATGGAATGATGGACAATACGACAGTGAGACAGCAACGCAAAAAGATATCCAAAGATCAACAAACTGTCTTTAACAATAAACATATGTTAAATCGACCCTAGTCGTTAAAGGTTGTGAAAACAGAATGATGAGGGACCACCGCCTCTGGTCCAATACAATTGGTATCATATTATAATTCAATTGTAATCTTATTTTTTTTATTTATTCATTATGTAATACATGTAATACATGTAATAGTACGCAACTCCTTTGAACAGAGTTAAACTAACATGATTTTGATTATTTTTCGTAGTCGCCTTTGAAATGTGGAAGCATATGATTCAAGAATATATTATTGGAGAGGAAATCAAATCATTACAGAAAAAATAAATAGATATATGTCTAAATTGAGATTTATTTTTATTCGGCACATTTGTTTTTAAATGTGCAAATAACACAAGTATCAATATTTTGTATTGATGAAGTCAAAACCAAATGCACGCATCAATTTAAGGATGTTCGCTACTCTGTTTCAAAATAACAAACTTTTTAGAAGTCTGTTATAAATTGATAGTATATAAATAAAGGAACTAAAAATGCAGAAAAAAATGAAGGGTCTGTGTGCTTGTTTTCGAGATATAAGCCATTCAAAATTTTGCGGGAAACAATTATTCTCTCTAGACTTTTTATACATTAAACATTGGCACCTGTTCTCTTTCAAAAACTATGAAGAAATAACAAGGATTTTATAGCATTTTCAAATATGGTTTTCAAACTATATGTAATAAAATTATGAAAAGAAAAGTAGGGTTAACGGGAAATTTTATAATAGCACTACATGGATAACACCAGAGGATTCCGAATATCTGGCAAAATTCAAAAACAAGAGGAGCGAACATCCTTAAAGGAATAGTTGTTTATCGATTTTAAATCTCATCAATCCATTAAGACGATACCGATACTAATCAATGTAAAAACAACAAAATGATGAATGAACTTAAAAACGAATCAGACCGGGAGCAACGACATGATAAGCATCTGCTCCTATGCATGCTTCACCATGTGAAGCCACTCGAATCAAAATGTTTCAATCCGGTAGAGAATATAATCGGTAAATCTGAATCAGCAGTAAACACTGTAGAAAAGGTTTTAATCAATAAAAAGAGACACGAATAGTAACCGTATCATTATGGTAATAATATTGAGGAATTTTAGTTGCATTTGTTGGTTTCTTAAGTTGAAGCTATGTATATACCTGAAACCATTTGTAAATGAACTGTTATTGCCATCAAGGTTAAAACTGTTGACATATTTGTAACACTTTCCACTATATCTGAAAAAGAAATCCAGAAATAACTAAATATTTATTGATGACGATACGTCAATGAATGATAAACTATGCGAATAGTTTTCACAAGATGCATTTTTTATAAACAGAGCATGTTAGAAGAGCATAGATAAAGAAACTAAACTTGAAAGATATTGCAATTGCAAGTCACTTGTGGACTGATTGTTGACTGTTGTTTGTCTTTTCGTTGTGTTTCGTTTTAGCCATGGCGTTGTCGGTTTTGTTTTCGAATAATGATTTTTCCTCTTGGTGTATAATATCTATTTTTAAAAAGGAATCTGAACTTTAAATACATCTTAACGTATAATTACACAATATATCTTAGCAATCATCAACTAAGAATTACACAGTAGAGTGATAAGATCGTCTTCCTACATATAAATAAGCAGATGTGGTATGCATGCCAATGAGACAACTATCCATCCAATTCACAATGTGTAAAAAGTAAACTTTTATAGGTCAAAGTACGGCCTTCGACAGGGAGCTTTGGTTCACACCGAACAGCAAGCTATGAAATGCCCAAAATGACTAGTGTAAAACAATTCAAACAGGAAAACCAACGGTCTAATCTATATAAAAAACGAGAAACGAGAAACACTTATGAACCACACCAACAAACGACAACCACTGAACAACAGGCTCCTGACTTAGGACAGGTGCATAAAAATGCAGCGGGTTTAAACGTTTTAACAGGCGCCACCCTTCACCCTAACCTGAAACAGTGGTATAACATTACAACACAAAAAGACACACAATAAAATATCAATTGAAATGGCTTAACTCGATCAAAAAGACCAAGTATATTTTATCTTTATTCTTTTGTGTTGCAATTTGACACTTAAAGGATACGATCGTTTGATTATATACTAGTCATTTAACTATTTTTGAGAACGAATATTTTTGCCAATTTCGAGACAAAGACGTGATTATAGACCGTTACAAACTGGCCAAACTTGCATCATCTCTTAAGACCATATCAACAAGGTATGGACATTGTGAAAAAAATCTGCTAGAAAGGTCTCAACGCGTAGAAAAGCGAAATGGTGTGGATTTACTTTATTTGAATCGTATGATACTACAAACAATAAACTGGAAACTTGCTACACTAGATATAAAAATTTTCGATTATAAAAAGATACCTGTTTTGAAGTTGCATGATTTTGCATGATTTTGCAGGTGTACTGAACTAATTATATGAAGGCTAAAACATTGAAATCAAATTAAATATGTAGTTTTTAAAGTCTGAAATCGACAAGTTGGTAGAGCAGAGGATTGTAAATACACGTTAAGCTGCTAAACCAGAGAGAACATTATATAAATAACACATAGCTGAGAGGGTGATAGAGCAGATTGTTACCCCTAGAAAATATTGTCAACTGAGACGAAGCCAAGGTTGACAATGTTTTTTCGAGGGGTTACAATCTGCTCTATCACCCTCTCAGATATGTGTTTTTTAATTTATTATACTGAATGTTCTGTTATTACTGTCTATTAAATTTCAAATTCAAAGTAATAAACTATGACGTCTTGTACATAACAACCATCCATATTTAATAAAGCGCACACTTGATCAAGCGTCTCCGTGAAGGGTAATAGAGTATTTACCATAGAATAGAGTCAATTAATACCCTCGTATTAACCAATCAAAATCTGGCATTTTGACATGAAGTATAATAATAAAAAAGATTAGAGTCAAAACCAACTACAGTATAACCTTATAATAAACATAATTTCGGCCAATTATTAGTCCATGTCAATTCAGAGTATGCGTAGTCAATAAAGTATACTGACTAACTGAACTTGCATTGAAGTGAGAGTTTTTGCTCCTTATTAAGATATGACCTTTCACAGCCAAAAAATGTCTTTCGTTGTTTTTATTTTTTTCATTTGCGGATATAAATGTAGTTTTTGTGTCATGAATTTATATACCTTATCGCTTTTCTGCATTCTTTAATGATATGAATCATAGTGGGTTTTCACTTTCTGTATTTGACAATTTCAATTTTGGTGTCGAAAATTTCAATATAAATTGAAAGAACCAAAAGGAATTTTGTTCATAGATAAACACCCTATAAGAAACTTAATACACAATTAGAACATAACTCAATAAATAACTTCAAAATGACCTGAACAAAAATAGGAATCCACCGGATATGCTATACAAGTACAGTATTATTAAAAGTGTAACCTCCTCTTATAACTTAACATACAATTATAATACGAATTTACATTATAAATGTTATTGATAGGAAAATACATTTGACGTACCACGTAGTAAGGTTTGATTTTAATCCTGTGACAGATGTTGCAAGAATAGCAGGACACGTCGCATGAAACATCTGGTCTCGATCGATTTTGATTTTATTCAATTTCGATGTTTTAATCCCATGCCTGTATATTTGTACTTTTACCTGTAACACATGTCAACTGACAACGATTCCATATATAGTAGGTTCTACGTTTTAAAAGAGAGGCGCAAAATACCAAAGGGACATTCACACAATTATGTCGAGAATTAACTAGTGTATGCCACGATAAAAAACGAAAAACGACCAACAATCAACAGTGCTTGTATACGAAACACTACATATAAAACTAGACCAAGGAACACTAACCCCATAAAAAACCGGGTGTGATCTCATGATCATGTGCTCCGGAAGATTAGGCATATCCAACTCGACTTGTGATACCTGTTGTTCTGCTCATGTAAGTACCAGATCTAATTCGGTGGGTCACATTCGGGGATAAAAGGATGTGATTGTGGTTTTAAGCCGATTGAAAACAATGCTGTTTGACATTTGACTATTAGCAGCGTTGTGAATGTTTTGGTATAAATATTCTAAATTGCAATGACTAGCGTTCCCCAAATTAAAGGGAAAAAAACATTATTCAAATGACTTTCGAAGACTATATAATAACATATATTATTTTTGAAAAATATATTAAATTAATGAACTTCCTAAGAAATAATCAGTAGATGCTGAATAACAAATAACACTATGCGTAACGAGTACTCGATTTTAGAACTTCAATTTAGAAACATAGACACGTGATAGAAAATACATGCATATAAATGAGAACTGTCCTCATATAATTATTTCTTATTATGTTAAACACTTTACCATCAAGGTATCTTCCTCTCATTGGTTGCATATACAATACATCATAAAATTTATGTTTTTGTAACAGTAAAGGCAGATTCAAGGTGCAGTTTAATTTTGTACTCGATTTTATACATAGTTATAGTATTAAATTTCCGTGTATTGGTAATTTTGTGACATTATTTTCCACTTACAACTTCCGAAAATAAATTGTTAATAATGGGAAGTATTTAAGTTCAATAGATGTAAAAATAAAAATAAAATTCATTCACTTGTTATCATGTATATCGTATTGGTTTTTCGTTTATTGTTTTCCTCATTAATCAGTTTTAGTTTTCATTGTTCAAGGTCGTATGGTTACTTATAGTTGCAAACTTCTACGTCATGTGGTCTCTAGTGGATAGTTATCTCATTTGCAATCATACAGTATCTTCCTATTTTTATATTGCTTCCAAATGTTAAATATCGAGGACTGTTCTTCTATTAAGTTGCTAATCTCCTGGTATTATTTGTAATTCGTTTGTACAATGTTGAAGTTTTTTTTTCAACATTTGTCTTTTACTAATTGTGGTAGGACTTGTAAACCTTTGGTTTTTGTTCTGATTATTAGGTCTTTCTACTTTTCTGTGGAAAGACCTATTGATTTTGTTTTGATTATTAGATCTTTCCGCTTTTCTGTGGAAAGACCTAATATTGTATTTGTTCTGATTATTATTAGGTCTTTCCACTTTTCTGTGGAAAGACCTTTTGATTTTGTTCTGATTATTATTATAAGGTCTTTCCTCTTTTCTGTGGAAAGACCTATTACTTTTGTTCTGATTAATATTATTCTGTTTTTTTTTTTTTTTTTTTTTTTTCTTCCGCCAAACTTTTTTCTTGCGATAAATATGCTTCGCAATATGTAGCTTAAATATTTCTTATAATGTATCGTACAGTTTATGTGCTTCTAAATTTCACCCTGCTTAGCCGAACAATTTTCTTTGTAAGAGTTATCTCCCCTTTCCCTGTTTATCTTGTGTGTGCATCTCCTTAACAAAAAAAGATACCGACAAAATTCTTTTTCTGAATTGTTCGTTACATCCTCAGAAATTTTTGGCTTATTTGGATCAAATCGATCCGGTGACATTTTACAGGAGTTATCTTCCCGTCGCTTTTTATTATATCGGTATGTCAGTGTGACTCATTAACCGTAAGCCGTAAAGACCTAAGGACTTTTGATTTGATATCCTTGAGTCATAACTTGAAAAAATAGGTCAAGGTCAAAGGTCAAGGTCATATTCTAAATTTTGCCCTTTGATAGTGTGTGCATCTCCTCTCAAACTATGAAAGCTAGATACAAAAGAAGTGATGCAAAATGTTTGGGTTGTTGAGAGTAATAAATGGTAGATTTGGTCCAAAGCTATCTTATGATATCTTATAGGAGTTATTGCCCCTTAAATGTTAAAATTTTAAGTAAATCCAATATTACTTCATTTTGGTACATGATAAAGCCATAGTGTCTTTTTCAAAGAGTTGAGTGACATATGACCTTGAAAATATCAACTGGAAGTGACCTTTTGCAAACCGGAAGTAGTTATTTTTGCAGTAATTCACGGGAAAAATACTTAAAAACGATATATGTTTAGAATCAACATACAATAACCTTTTAATGACCCTAATGTTGCCTTTTGAAAACCGGAAGTAGCTTATTATCTCCCTTATTTGAACAAAAATATACAAAACCGTATATTTTCGGAATCAGTGGCAAATAAGCTATCATATGTGACCGGAAATGACATTTTCGTAACCGAAAGTAGCAAATTATCTCCCAAGTTTTAGTCAAAAGTATATAGAATCTATATATTTTTTAGTCAGTGTGAAGAAACTTATGATTGGATGCCAATAGTAACTTTGGATTAACCGGAAGTAGCTAATTATCAATTATTTAGAAATGTAATATGGAAAGACCTTCAATTGTTCTCTGAACAATTGGTTTTAATTTTTTTTTCTTCCGCCAAAGTTCGTTCTTGCGTCAAATTTTTGTTTAGTAATATGTCGCTTATATATTTTTTTATATTTTATCGAACAGTTTATGCGCTTTTAAATTTGACCCTGCTTAACCAAACAATATTCTTTGTTAGAATTATCTCCCAAACAGTATTTTTCTTGTGTACGCATCTCCTTCGCTACTGTATAAGAAATAGACAAATTTATTTTTCCAAATGGCTCGTTGAATCCTCTGGCTGCCTCAGTCAATTTTAACCAAAGCGATACTGGGACTTCATATGACAGTTATTTTCCCTTTTGTATTTGACATAAGTAAAATGTAAATGTAACTCATGAACCGTAAGTGATAGAGACCTAGGGTATCTTGATTTGAGGTCATTGGTCCTTCAAAAAGAAAATGGTTTCAAGATCAAAGGTCAAGGTCATTTTCTAAATTTTGCCCTTTGCTTGTGTGTTCATCCTATCTTATACTATAAAAGCTAGATGTAAAAGAACTGATGCTAAATGTTTGGGTTGTTGAGACGAAGAAATGGTACATTCAGGTCGAAGCGATCCGATGATATCTTATAGGAGTTATTGTCCATAAAATGTCAAAATTTAAGGTAAATCGAATATAACTTCATTCTGGTACATGATAAAGCCATAGTGTCTTTTGCAAAGGCTTGGGTGACACATAAACTTGAAAAATATCAACCGGAAGTGACCCGATGCAAACCGGAAGTAGCTGTTTTGCACTTATTCAAAGGAAAAATACTTAGAAACTATATATTTTTAGAATCAGCATACAATAACCTTTAATTGACACCGGAAGTCGATTTCTGTAACTCGGAAGTAGCTTATTATCTCCCTTATTTGAAAGAAAGTTTATAGAAACCATATATTTTCGGAATCAGTGGAAAGTAAGCTATCTTATGAAACCGGAAATGACATTTTCTTAACCGGAAGAAGCAAATTATCTCCCATTTTCAAGGCAAAAGTACATAAAATCATATATTTTGGAATCAGTGCAAAGAAAGCTATCATTGGAGACCGGAAATGACATGTTCTTAACCGGAAGTAGCAAATTATCTCCCACATTTAAGTCAAAGGTATATAGAAACCATATATTTTTTAATCAATATGAAGAAATCTATGAAAGGACGCCAATAGTAACTTTGGGTTGACCGGAAGTAACTTCTTATCAGTTTTTTTAAAATGTAATGTGGAAAGACCTTCAATTGTTCTCTGAATAATTTGTTTTAATTTTTTTTTCTTCCGCCACTTTTATTTTTTGCTTTTTTTTTTTTTCAAAGATGTCACTTAGATATTTGGTATATGATATCACACAGTTTATACACCTTTGAAATTAACCCTGCTTAACCAAATACTTTTTTTGTAGGAGTTATCTCCCCGAACACTGTTTTCCTTGTGAGTGCATCTCCTCCGTAACCGTAAAAGAAATCGACAAATTTATTTTACCAAATTGCTCGTTAAATCCTCAGGAGGTTTTGTCCAATTCTGACCAAAGCGACATGAAGATTCCATATGAGAGTTATCTCCCCTTCTGTATTTGACATAAGTGATATATTAATAGGATGAATGGTAAGTGATAGAGACCTAAGGTATTTTGGTTTGAGGTCCTTGGTTCACTAAAATGAAATTGAGGTCAAGGTCAAAGTTCAAGGTTATATTCTAAATTTTGACTTTTCCTTGTTTTATCATCTCCTCTGACACTTTAAAAAAATATATATGAAAGAACTAGTGCAAAATGTTTGGCTCATTGTGATGAAGATATGATACATATGGTCTGAAACAATCCAATGACATGTTATATCACCAGCCCAGTAGCCAGTACTTTGGTACTGGCATGAAAATACGGATTTTGTGTTATTAAAATTTGCTGTTACAAGATTTTGGAAATTATTTAAAGTTAAGGAATGTATCTCCCTCATGCAAAGCTCTGATTCCTTGCCCAGCTTTGGCTATACTTTTTGGTCCTTTCTGGTTTATAGCTCTTCATATTTTTGGCCTCGAGCATCACTGAAGAGACATTGATTGTCGAAATGCGCATCTGGTGCAGAAAAATTGGTACCGTTTATGTTATTACTACCACTGGGTCGATGCCTCTGCTGGTGGACCGATAGTCCCCGAGGGTATCACCAGCCCAGTAGCCAGTACTTTGGTACTGGCATGAAAAACGGATTTTGTGTTATTAAAATTTGCTGTTACAAAATTTTGGAAATTATTTAAAGTTAAGGAATGTATCTCCTCATGCAAAGCTCTGATTCCTTGCCCAGCTTTGGCTATACTTTTGGTCCTTTCTGGTTTATAGCTCTTCATATTTTCAATAAGCTTTGGATTTTCAAATATTTTGCCTCGAGCATCACTGAAGAGACATTGATTGTCGAAATGCGCATCTGGTGCAGAAAAATTGGTACCGTTTATGTTATTATAGGAGTTAGTGTTCCTGAAATATTTAAATTTGAGGTTAATAGATTATTACTCCAACTTGGTACATGATAAAGACATAGGGTATTTTGCAAAATGTTGGGTGACATATGACCTTGACAAAATATCAACCGGAAGTGACCTTGAGTAAACCGGAAGTAGCCATTTTTGCACTTATTTAATGGAAAAGTACCTAGAAACCATCCATTTTATAAATAGGCATACATAAACCTATAATTTTAGACCGGAAGTGACCTTCAATAAATCGGAAGTATCTAAATATCTCCCTTATAACAGGCAAAAGTATATAGAAACCATATATTTTTGGAATCAGTGTAAATGCAGCTATCATATGAGACTGGAAGTGATATTTTCTAAACCGCAAGTTGGCAATTATCTCCCTTATTTCAGGCAAAATTATATAGAAACCATATGAAGTTTATTCAATTTTTCAAATCTTTTTGTTTGAAATCATCATTCGGGTACTCGTTTAATTATCATAGCACAATGACAAGAAATTGGTTATGATTTGATCCAACATTAATTCGCATACTTCGAATATGTATGACAAGGTTTACAAATTAAAGGTTTTTTTATCATAGTTTTTTGTATTTTTATTTGGAAAATTTTCCAAAAGCAAGAAGCTGTAAATCAAAAGTCAGACGTTACCAAGTCTAGACATGAAAAAAGCAAAACGGATCACAAAACAATTCATAGGCCATAAAAACGAAACTGCAGCTTATCATAACCGTAAAACTAACTGTTTACCGATTAGGCTTATTATCGATTGTGCCACCTTGTTTGTTAATTCGCATGACGGGTGATGCATGCGTTGCTGGAGCCACTCACCTTGTTGACGCACCCGGTCTCGCTCCCTTTAAAAGTTCATCCTTAGTTTGTGTTTTTTAAAGTAATTGACCCTTCCCTTATCCTAGTTTATGGACAGGATCTGTCAACTACTGTCGCCTTAATTAAGAATGTAATACAATAAGAAACTAAGGGTAGATCTATTCTTATGTTAGAAGCAAAGGATACATTTAGGTCACTTTCGAGTGAAGTATTAGTAAAACATATACATTTTATCGGCTACTTTGGAAAATAACAAGAACTGATAACAGAAGTAGCATCTTTTTGATTGCATAATGATAATATTGCTTTGAAAAAGACAGGCGAAAGATACCAAAGGGACATTCAACACGAACCCCACCAAATACTGGGGGATCTCAGGTGCTCTGGAAGGTCAAGCAGATCCTGCTCCAGATGTGGTACCCGTCGTGTTGCTCATGTTAGTACAAACCCGGTAATAAGTCTAATTCGGTAGGTCACATTCGGGAAAAGGAGACGGGATTGTTGTTACGACATTAGAACATATCCGCTATCATCTGTGAAAAGATGTTACATTAAGGTCAACCAGCTCATAATTGCGTCCGTAAAATTCACGAAGGGATGATTTCAACTTCACCACTTGGGACACTTGGTTTAATAGCTTCCTTGAAAGCAGCATCCCTCTATCAAGGAAATCATGATGGGAAATAAAAGCACTGGAATATCGTATCAACTGGGAGATATATACTCCGTATGCAGGCGCTGCTGGAATGTTGCTACGTAGAAATGGTAGGTTCAAAATTGGGAAGCTGAAATCATCTCTTTTGTCGTAAAATTTTGTTTTCAACCGACCCTCATTGTCACTTTCTAGACGTAAGTCAAGACATGAGGCACACTTAACTGTATCTGTTGTATCCTTTATCTCAAGTTCGATGGGATAGATGATTCAACATAGTCACCAAATTTTGAATCATTTAGTGAGAGAACATCATATATATAGCGGAAAGTAAAGTTAAAGGATACTGCTAACTTCTTTTCTTTCTTCCTAACAAGTTCCTGTATGAAATCAGCCTCAAATGAACAAAGGAACAAGTCGGCAAGAAGACGGGCACAGTTGGTTCCCATGGAAATGCCGATGGTTTATTGAAAAACACGTCCTCCAAACGTAATCAATCAAGAAATCATACATCTTGATAATGTCAGTTTCAGAGAATTTTTTGTTTGAATCAGAGTGATTTTTTACAATGTACGATTTATTCCTCCCTAAGACAAGATACTTGTGTCTACGTTGTCCATTCCGTTTTATGAAACAAAGCAGGGACAACTTTTTCAATTTGTCTTTTAGTTTGAATGGAGAATACTTGTGTAAAGTGTTGAAAAGTCAAATGTTTTAATACTATTGCAAGATGAAAGAGTCTTAGATTGTATGTACTCTAAAAGATCTTTGGAATTTTTAAGTATCCACATCTGATTCACGCCAGTCGTTAATATTGAGATCCTGCAACACGTGTTTGTAGTTAAAATTTTTAGTTGCAATTGGTTTGGTATAGA
Organism: Mytilus coruscus; assembly: GCA_017311375.1. NCBI lineage: Eukaryota > Metazoa > Mollusca > Bivalvia > Mytilida > Mytilidae > Mytilus > Mytilus coruscus. The sequence continues at coordinate 36,493,993 of CM029608.1, forward strand.
TATACGAAATGATCGGTACAGACTGATCTTTAAAATAGTGATATTTCAAATGAACTGATTTATGATGAAGGATATTGCCCAAGTTGCATCAAGACCTTTGTTGGTAAAGGAAAGTTTAAGAAAGGATTTTTTTCTCCTTTTCATCTTTTCCAATGCGAACTGGTTTGAAAAGTCTGTGACTTGCAATATCCGAAAGGACAGCTGAACGTTTGTATTGGTTTGAATGAGGGTTTGTAACAGTGGTTTCCAAACATAAGTTGTACAGAGAATGAAGTTTTGAAAGGGGTGATGAATAAAACTTCGTGCGAATGTGATGAATACCTAACGGCTTTTGTATAAATGGCAATAGGTCATTAATAGAGACATCATGGAGAGTAGAATGACTGGTTGCATTGTATTTATTTGTGAAAACATGTAATGTTTAGCAAGCAAACAGGCGACAACCATACAAATATACAATTGTTTTTATTACAATAAAGATATTTGATTTAATTTGACAATAGACAGGTATCTTGCTTTACATCTGCTTACTGTCTTTCAATAACCGACAAATAATGAATGAAAGTATAACACAATAATATCTCTTCTTGTATCACGCATTCGATCACATGACAACTAATATTGTTCCATCAATTAGGTCATAAATGACAGTCTGAGGTAGAAACTATATATTTTGTACGTGAAACTTTTTTCACCAGTATAAGTATCACTGCTAACTTGCTGAATCTAAATAAGTATTTTTAATATTAAACATAGATAATTTGTTATGCATATTACAAACTCAAATTCAATGAAAATATTGACTGCAGCAGCATGATTTAAACGCTTACAATGAAGTAAGAGTTATTTCCGTTATCAGTTTATGTGCACCATTCATTGATTCTATTTTAGTTTTTATCTAATATGTATTTGTAGGTGTAACACCACTAATTCGGGCCCGGCCAGAAAGCACATACTAGAAAGTAGTACATATTTAACACAAAATAGTTCTTACGCATGGGTGTTAACTTCAAAATATGTAGAATATTTAAGCAATTTTGGTATCAAATGAAAGCTAAATGACTGGTGATCATTGTAGAACACTTTTTGACTTATAATTTTTAATAATAAAAACATTGCATGAAATTTAAAAAAGAGGGTACATTTTGCCTGTTTGTCAGATCTGAAGTACCTATTTTGGTGCATCCGAAGTTCCGGGAACCAGTTCTTTCTTATATGCCATTAAAGGTATGCTGATTTTTACAGTACAAGACACCATAAAGTGTTGCTTTGACATGCAATGATTGTCAATTTATTTGAACTTAAAACAAAAGGGCTGTGCCTGCTTGAAATTGAGGAATTTAGCATAGAAAGCAATGGGGCCATGAATTAGTGGTGTACTTCCTGTATCCCTTAGTGATCTAGATAAGTGATGAACAGGTGAACAATCGTTTAAATGAAAGTTCAAGATTTTTTGATATCACAATGGCTATGTAAAGTTCATAAGTGTTCATTATAATTGTCACATATGACCCAAAATAAAACAAACATAACCAAATAGCATGTTCATCAAAGATTATTACAGATTATTCTAATTTGAGAATTGAAGCATAATAATAAGTCTTAAAGTCAAAATTATCCATAACCTATACATGTAGTAAAAGGAATTTGCATTTTATCTTTAAATCATATCAGGGATTTAATGACACAGGACAATTTAGTCACATATATGGCAGTTATGATTAACCCTGAGGAACTAAAGATGGCCATCGTGAACTAAGATATTTCTGAAAAATCATGTGAAGGGCCAAACAGGTTGTTTCTGAACCTAAAACTATTGAAGAAATTTCAACAGGTTACATAGAAGTAATTGGGTATAAATCTTATTTGGCAATAAGAAACTTTAATATAACATGTTTGAGGAATTGTGAATTTCAATATATATTTTATTAAAGAAACTAAAATAAAAACAAAAACATGCAACATTCCATATGCACCATACAATATTCCCTTTGAACCTGGCATGCTATACAGCATACGCCGTTACTCTCTCACATTTTATTGGGAAGTTTACACCCTTATAGGAGTTATTGCTGTTATATAACCATTCTTTTTTTTTTTTTTTTTTTTTTGGCTGTTATCTTGAGAACTATTCTAGACATAGAGAAACTCTTAACAGCTTAAATGACCTATAAATATAAGAAAATATCTGGATTGATCAAACCTGGTCACAATATTTTTTAGTGATGGTTGCCGTTGTAGCTAATTCAAATATTGCATATTTTACCAGGTGTACGAGAGAGGCTCCTGGGAGGTGCTAATTGTATCTTGATCCATTATTCTAAATAGATTTCTAAGATTTGCATATCGATAAACTACTGGTTCTCTTATTTGACCAATATTTGTTAGCTAATAAAAAATTCGTTGTCATCATAAAAAGTATAACAAAAATACTGAACTTTCCGGCAAATTTAAAAAGAGGAAGTCAATAAAAACTGACAAAATGAAACGCTATCAATCAACAGGACAAGTGAAAAACAAATGCGATATTTCTGACTTCGTGCAAGCATTGTCTGAAAAAAAATTGTGGATTTAACCTGGTTTTATAGCTAGCTGCAACTCCCACTTGTATGACAGTTGTTTATAGTTCCGTTATATTGACCAACTTGGGTGGGCAACCCAAACAGACATAATAGGTTCATGTGACCATAATTGGGATCTAGCAGCAAATACTGTGTAAACAAACATTACAGACATAGGCAGACCAACTTTAATGAACAAAGAACACGAGTAAATTGTGTGGCTGTATTATAACGACCATCTCACCTGTAGTGCAAATTGTGTCTATTGAATAAAGGTTTTTGGATTACAAATGATTGAGAAATTAACACCGTCTGCATGAGAACAACATGAACAATATAAACAAAACTCCCTTTCTATCTGCTTCCCACTTCTTGGAATACCATATATTGAGACCCCTTCATCGACATTAAAATAATGAATTTATATGAATAGGCCTAAGGTATACTTTTTTTCTCTTTTGGTACTTGTTAGTTGTTTGTTGATTACTTTTATCTAATGTTCTTCGCGGTTGTAAATAAATAGCCATGGGGTTTTATAATCGGTACCTCCTTTCTTCTTTTGATTTGTAATAGGAAAAACCACAGTATTTTCATAAAAGCTAGTAGATGTTGTGGTGCTAATTTCACATTTTCTATTTTCAGGAGTATGATTTTGATCTAGGTTTATTGATTCGTATGTATTGTCAGATCCTTCTGTTTTTCTTGATAAGGAATCTTTTGTAGAACTGTAGCTTGCAGTTGATGATTTACTAGAACGTGTATCAATATTGGTCCTTGACAAATCCATTACAGCCATTCGATCCCTTGTATCGTCACGCAAGGTTTCAATATTAACAATATTATAATTAGTGGTGCCTATTTCATCATACAAGTCCTCTCTTTGAACTTCAAATATGACGTTTGATGATTTCTTACGCTTCAGGTAACAATACACATTTGAACAGATTAAACATACAAAAATTCCACCTACAAAACCGCCTGATACCTTCCAATACTCATCATTCAGTGTCGAATTACATGTACAAGGATTATCTGAAAGAAAATTACGTGAAAGGTTTTAATTATAACAGAATGATATAGCATTCTCGAACAAATATGTTTTAACGCAACACTAAGACGTATAAAGCAATTTACACCCGCGTTGCTGCTGTTCAGGTCCCATGTGGTCACAATACTGAGTCTATCCAGATGAACCGTGTTTCATATTGATATATAAAAAAGACTATTTTTGAAGAATCAACTTTTTTATCAATCATTTACAATCTAAACAGGTTAACCAATTCAGTTTCGATGACAGTTGAAGTTATTTGAATTCAAACTGACTTAGGACAAGAAAATATAGAGGACAGTGATTGAAAACTTATGATGCAAAAACGGTTTCTTTGAATGTGATACGTGTTATAGAAATCATTTGATAATAATCTGTTTTTATTTTGATTAAAATTGATGTCATGCTAATTTTGACACATCACGATGTAATCCATTTCGCATTTAAAATAAGATAACAGTGTCCTATCAAGCTTTTGTTTTCGGAACGACACATTGTGGTAATTGTAATTAAAACCTAAATTTGAATTTCAAGAAAAAAAAGAACTGCTTGCGTGTCTTGTCGAACCTTCTATTTTCAGTTAGATCAACAATTGAAATGTTGGTTATCATTTATAACATATAACAAGAAATTAAAAAGAAAAAGAACAATTGCTTGCATGTATGTCATTTGGATTTGGATTGATAAGTGCCTCATTGGCAGTAATTACACATTTCCTTATTCTTTTATTTGCTACTGAGTCATTGTTAACCATACTCAATTAACTCACACCAATGAATCAGGCATGTTACATGCAATTAAGGTGGTACCCAACACCTTGACTAATATTAATTTGGCTCGTTTAATTTTCATAAAATTTTGACAAAATGTTTACTTTGACCCTTTGACAAAAATATAAAAATTTCAAAAAATTTGAACCAACCACTTTATCAGAAAAATTTCGTTGGTTATATAGCAGTTTGACAAACACTAATTTTGATCATTGAGAAGCTTAATATTTCCTTAACAAAACAACGTGATTAAAACGTTTAGCTGATTTTTACAGAGTTATCTCCCTGTAGTGTTAGGTACCACCTTAAAGAAATACAATGTTGATGTTAATATTATTGACCTCATCGAGATATTTCGGGAAGCCTACACATTAACGCTTTTATATTTTAGTGTTTTATTGACTTGAAGTTATACATGTCATACACGGCGTCAAACTGTATTTTTTGCCTTTGTCTATATCACTTCTATGTATACTAAACAGTCATAAACTGATGACATCATCAATCGAGCAGCATGTTCATTAATTCTATACATTTTAAGTTGTAATTTATTGTAAATTTTAAACTAAAGTTGAATGTGCTCTCACAATTACGTGTTTGCCAATTCTTTCTATAAACTTCTTAGCATTGTATTTTTTTTACATTTGGGCGTGCAAGAAATCGCTTCGATTCAGCCAAACTGTATGTTTGATTTTATATACACATGAAGAAATGAAAATTTTGATTTTATGACATCAAACTCGATACTTCAATGTGTTCAACATGTTCAAATTGCTTTTATATATTGTTCTGTATAATTAAGTTAAACACGTTTTAATAGCAGTGTTTTTATTTCAATGTAAAATACCACGGAACTGTTTATTGATATATTTTTATCAAAAATCATCATTTTTATCACCTTCTTTAATTTGTGTTGCGTTTGTTTCCCAATCAGTAGAAGTATCAGTTTTCCTTTCTTTGGAGTACATTGTTGTACTACTTGATGACATATCTAAAGTCACAAATTAAGATATTAGATATTATATTTATTTTATCTTAAAATTAACATTTTTCTATCTTTACTTTTAAAATAATTGATACCTTTAAAACAAATTTTAGTCTGTAACGGTCATTTTGATCATAACGTCATCTGAAAAGTCTGAATAATAAATAATTAAGTCATGTTCAGTCTTTCAGTCAATTTCTAGACTTATCCAATGTGGTAAATTCAGTACTGTTTAGACATGTCGCTTGCAGTCAATTCAGTACTGTTCGGTAGCTTTTCAGACAATTCAGTATGTGACTGATTTGTACAGGTAAATAACAACTACTGAACAGTCTGAACACACACTGAATTAATCTCAATTGACTGAAAGCGAATTGTATGAACAGTACAGAATATAACGCAATGAATAAGTCTACGAATTCACTGAAAGATTAGAAATGACTTGATAATGTATTGTTCAGGTTTTAAAGAGTTGTTCGGTTTTCTGTTTTCTGTTTTTATTCGAGCGTCACTGATAAGTCTTATATAGACGAAACGAGAGTTTGGCGTACCAAATTATAAACCTGGTATCTTTGAAGGATGAGTTTTTTTTTTCAAACAATAGGTCGATGTCGCTGCTGTAGGACGTTTCGTCCACGAGTGTATCAGAAGACCAGTAGTCAACACTTTTGTGTTAATATCATTGATATGTTCCTTTTCTATAAAAAGTTAAACGACAAAAATACCGAACTCCAAGGAAAATTCAAAACGGAAAGTCCCTTAACAATTGGCAAAATCAAAAGCTCAAACACATCAATCGAATAAAAAACGACTATCATATTCCTGACTTGGTACAGGCATTTTCTTAAGTAGAAAATAGTGGATAAACCTGATTTTAAAGCTAGCTAAACCTCTCACTTGTATGACAGTCGCATAACATTCCATTATACATGTGTTGACAACAATGTGTGAACAAACAGAAAACATTCTCCTCTTCCAAATACTTTTAATTCAATTTTATCCTTAAACGGTAATTTCGATCTTAACAACATCTAAAAACATCTGAACCATAAAAAATTAGGTCTTGTTAATAATTTAAGTTATTTTACAATTCTTTTCTTGTTGTAAGTACAGTACCGTACATTTGGAACGTTAATCATTGAAATATCTATTTCAGTCCAAAACACTGGACGTTTTCCAAGTTTGTTGCTTGTTGCGGAAACCAGTCCTTTGATATTATTAACGATCAATTGAAAAAAACCTTGTGTTTCAAACCGAAAGTAAAATACTGATCATGAATACCGGAAATCTGATGAAAAGACACGTTTGAAAAGTTACGTAAATTGTCTTGCTATAAATTAGTCCTTTAGTTTATGTTGAAGGCCGTACGGTGACCCATAATTGCTAATGTCCACGTAAATATGGCTCTGGTGGATGGTTGTCTCATTGACACTCATGCTATATTTATGTATTCGAATTTTACACGCACAAATCATGTAATCAAGCAACTATTTAAAATGACATCATTCTGTAAATGAAGCTAATGTAAAGTTGTGACTGACTGAAGGACATTGTTTATCGCATTGTATTACTGGTATTATTGGGCATCATCGTGAATATTCTGGATAAAATATGGTATACTTACCTATCAAAGAGACGTTAAACTTAGTCTCATGAAATCCTCCATTATTCGAAAATCTGCATACATAAAAACCAGTATTTTCGTTTTGAAAATTGAAAATAATCAAATCATAGTTTCTGTCATTTTTCTGAACAAAGTAGTTGGACTGGTTCAGTTTCGGGTTTTAGATTATTTGAAAAGTAAAGTACAGTTTCTTTAGTTTCGTTGTTGACATCTGGTCCTAACCAGGTCCTTGCATTTCCAGAGCCGCAACATTTCAAGATAACTTTTTCTCCCTTTTGAACCCTCACTGGGACTATATCATTCATAATGCCTGAGATTTAAGAATATGAGAATATAATGTTAAGTTGTGTATAATTGTAAGTCTCTATCTATAAATTTTGGTCGAGAAAGTATTTTTTACGGGAGCTATTTCATTCAAATCTAAAGAAAAGAGATCATGTTTCCTTTCCTATTGTTAATTATCCATTTTTAGATGGTGACGTTCCCTTGTCACCATCTTATGGTGTTTATATATCTCAACTTGTTCGATTCGCTCGAGTATTTAACAACGTATTTGATTTTAATGAAAGAAATCGCTGTATTACAGAAAAATTATTACACCAGGGTTTTCGATATCACAAACTTGTCAAAACATTTACTAAATTTTATCATCGGTACAAGGACATTATTCATAAATATAAATCAAAGTGTAGACATCTTATACGTTCAGTTATTTCACATCCAATATTTTATGGTAATATTCTATACAAAACACAAAAATGTCGTCCTTCACCTCAAAAGCTAACCAAACCTTTAAACAGACTTATCCAGAAGGGATATAATTACGATACTGTTGTCAGGTCATTAAAGATGGCATTTTATTAGTTAATATTGATTTACTCATAGGGTCTTTGCATTGAAATAAACACATTTATTCTAAAAAAGTTGTTGGCATGATACGGGTTATGTTCATTTCATATATTTTATGATGATGTGATACTAAACCCTAACGGAAGGATTGTGCTTGATTTTCATATGATGAATCTTTCAATCATTTTAATAGAGGTCTGATGCTGGCATGTCAGTAACTGCTAGTAGTCCTTTGTTAATTTCTGTTATCATTGTCACTCTGCTACCTATTCTAACATTGGACTCGGACTTTTGCTGTGCGTATGTGCGTATTGTTATGTGCTTGTTTATTCTACATTGGCTAGAGGTATAGGGGGAGGATTGAGATCTCACAAAACATGTTTAACCCCGCTGCATTTTTGCGCCTGTCTCAAGTCAGGAACCTCTGGCCTTTGTTAGTCTTGTTTGTTTTTTTTAAATTTTGGTTCATCTACGTGTTTCGGATTTTAATGGGACGTCCATTTTCTCAGAACTAGTACACATTTTTATTAAAGAGCCAGCTTAAGCCTGCCTCCGGGTGCTGGATTTTCTCGCTGTGTTGAAGACCCATTGGTGGCCTTGGGCTGTGTTCTGCTCTTTGGTCGGGTTGTTGTCTGTTTGACACATTCCCCGTTTCCATTCTCAATTTTATTTAACACTTGACAGGTGACTATAAAATATAAACGGCTTTAACTCGATCCGAGAAGGAATGATCACGCCATTAGTTAGTCCCTTGATTCGAAAACTATTTTTTTCAACTAAATATCAAAGTAACATACTTTAAAAAGTTAAAAGCATTTTTGTCTGTCAGACATCAGAATTTATATATTAGAGCAAAATATATTTACCATAGAGAATCAAACTTCTAACGTTTACTGAAAAAATTCAAGAACAGTCAAAATGGCCTCATTTTGAAGCATTGACATGAATATTTCGATATGACCTTAGGTTTTACAAAAACAGCTTTTTCGGTAACGGATGTATGTTACAACGATTTTAAGGAGAGTAAATATCTTTCTTGGGTAATGCTCATATCTATTTGTTCTTCTTCCAAAATGTATGTTTTGGTAACACATGACACATATGTCAATTTCAACATGTTAATGACAACATAGTAACAATGTAACAATGTAAGTGATCTTTCTCTACTAATTTGTCCAGTTAAAATAATTAAACACATGATGATAAAACAGAATACATTCATAACTTGGAACAGACATAGGAGCATGTGACAATTTTTTAAAGATATCGAGCAATCTCTTTTCACTCCATTTTAATTCAATTTATACATTATGTAATAGAAATTTTGAAAAAAAATAGTTGGTTGTGCCGTAGTGCAAAGATAAGAGATACATTACACTTTTTGAACTTTCACTTTTCTTTTCGTTCAAGTTGAGACTGTGATTCATTTGTCTAGTTTGACATTACGCAAGTTATTTTCTGTTGTTTTGGAAACGTTTAGTTGCTTGTATCATTTCATAAAACTAAATTATTGAGCTAAGTTTGGGTTAAATAATATCAGTAATCTTTTGAAAGTTTTACGGATACAATCATCATTTGGTTGATCCTTTTACAAAACGAGCGAGTATATGACCAACTTAGCTGCAATCCGTTAGATTTAAGAATATGAGAATATAATGTTAAGTTGTGTATAATTGTAAGTCTCTATCTATAAATTTTGGTCGAGAAAGTATTTTTACGGGAGCTATTTCATTCAAATCTAAAGAAAAGAGATCATGTTTCCTTTCCTATTGTTAATTATCCATTTTAGATGGTGACGTTCCTTGTCACCATCTTATGGTGTTTATATATCTCAACTTGTTCGATTCGCTCGAGTATTTAACAACGTATTTGATTTTAATGAAAGAAATCGCTGTATTACAGAAAAATTATTACACCAGGGTTTTCGATATCACAAACTTGTCAAAGATTTACTAAATTTTATCATCGGTACAAGGACATTATTCATAAATATAAATCAAAGTGTAGACATCTTATACGTTCAGTTATTTCACATCCAATATTTTATGGTAATATTCTATACAAAACACAAAAATGTCGTCGTTCACCTCAAAAGCTAACCAAACCTTTAAACAGACTTATCCAGAAGGGATATAATTACGATACTGTTGTCAGGTCATTAAAGATGGCATTTTTATTAGTTAATATTGATTTACTCATAGGGTCTTTGCATTGGAAATAAACACATTTATTCTAAAAAAAAGTTGTTGGCATGATACGGGTTATGTTCATTTCATATATTTTATGATGATGTGATACTAAACCCCTAACGGAAGGGATTGTGCTTGATTTTCATATGATGAATCTTTCAATCATTTTAATAGAGGTCTGATGCTGGCATGTCAGTAACTGCTAGTAGTCCTTTGTTAATTTCTGTTATCATTGTCACTCTGCTACCTATTCTAACATTGGACTCGGACTTTTGCTGTGCGTATGTGCGTATTGTTATGTGCTTGTTTATTCTACATTGGCTAGAGGTATAGGGGGAGGATTGAGATCTCACAAAACATGTTTAACCCCGCTGCATTTTTGCGCCTGTCTCAAGTCAGGAACCTCTGGCCTTTGTTAGTCTTGTTTGTTTTTTTTTAAATTTTGGTTCATCTACGTGTTTCGCATTTTAATGGGACGTCCATTTTCTCAGAACTAGTACACATTTTTATTAAAGAGCCAGCTTAAGCCTGCCTCCGGGTGCTGGATTTTCTCGCTGTGTTGAAGACCCATTGGTGGCCTTGGGCTGTGTTCTGCTCTTTGGTCGGGTTGTTGTCTCTTTGACACATTCCCCGTTTCCATTCTCAATTTTATTTAACACTTGACAGGTGACTATAAAATATAAAAGGCTTTAACTCGATCCGAGAAGGAATGATCACGCCATTAGTTAGTCCCTTGATTCGAAAACTATTTTTTTCAACTAAATATCAAAGTAACATACTTTAAAAAGTTAAAAGCATTTTTGTCTGTCAGACATCAGAATTTATATATTAGAGCAAAATATATTTACCATAGAGAATCAAACTTCTAACGTTTACTGAAAAAATTCAAGAACAGTCAAAATGGCCTCATTTTGAAGCATTGACATGAATATTTCAATATGACCTTAGGTTTTACAAAAACAGCTTTTTCGGTAACGGATGTATGTTACAACGATTTTAAGGAGAGAGTAAATATCTTTCTTGGGTAATGCTCATATCTATTTTTTCTTCTTCCAAAAAGTATGTTTTGGTAACACATGACACATATGTCAATTTCAACATGTTAATGACAACATAGTAACAATGTAACAATGTAAGTGATCTTTCTCTACTAATTTGTCCAGTTAAAATAATTAAACACATGATGATAAAACAGAATACATTCATAACTTGGAACAGACATAGGAGCATGTGACAATTTTTTTAAAGATATCGAGCAATCTCTTTTCACTCCATTGTAATTCATTTTATACATTATGTAATAGAAATTTTGAAATAAAATAGTTGGTTGTGCCGTAGTGCAAAGATAAGAGATACATTACACTTTTTGAACTTTCACTTTTCTTTTCGTTCAAGTTGAGACTGTGATTCATTTGTCTAGTTTGACATAACGCAAGTTATTTTCTGTTGTTTTGGAAACGTTTAGTTGCTTGTATCATTTCATAAAAACTAAATTATTGAGCTAAGTTTGGGTTAAATAATCAGTAATCTTTTTGAAAGTTTTACGGATACAATCATCATTTGGTTGACCCTTTTACAAAACGAGCGAGTATATGACCAACTTAGCTGCAATCCGTTCCTTGCTTCCTCATTATGACTTGCAACTCGTAGATCAACAACTGCTCATCCTACCGGGAAACCCATGTTCACTGCCAGTAAGGTATTTATTGCTCAAACTTTGTTTTTGTTTGTGTATTGTTCAAAAGACTGATGTTCTTGGTTTGTCTTCATTTTCTTTTCTTTTGGCCATGATGTTGTCTGTCTTCAACTATGCATGGTCTTTGATTGTTCCCATGCTATTTTGTATATCTTTGTTAGTCAACTTCATGTATGTACAGTGTTGGGCATGTTATTCTTATCTGGGATTGACCATTTGTTGTTATTAGTTACATATCTGAAAAGATACAGGCCGAAATATGTTGGTTTTTTCAAATTATTTCCGTAGATAATTACCCTACATAATCATTAGATGTGTTAATATGATGTATGCTACCAAAAGAACAGCTCATCGTTTCACAAAAAAATCTTAGCACTAAAATTGATCGTAGGTTTATTGGATTATTCATGACCAACGATTAGTTTTAGTCCTACGATTGTTGTGAAACTTAGGCAAGACCGATACTGAAAAAAAATCTGAATGTCGGAATTACCACATCCAAATTTAGTCTTCCTGTTGTGGGAGATCTAAACAGTCATGTTTAAAGTCATGAGTCGCGGTAACGAAGCCAAATATCAACAATATATCACTCGTATATTGTCTTAGATATAGGAAGATGTGGTGTGAGTGCCAATGAGACAACTCTCCATCCAAATAACAATTTATAAAAGTAAACCATTATAGGTCAATGTACGGCCTTCAACACGGAGCCTTGGCTCACACCGAACAACAAGCTATAAAGGGCCCCAAAAGTACTAGTGTAAAACCATTCAAACGGTAAAACCAACGGTCTAGTATATATAAAAACGAGAAACGAAAACACGTATAAATTACATAAACAAACGACAACTACTGTACATCAGATTCCTGACTTAGGACAGGTGCAAACATTTGCAGCGGATTAAACGTTTTAATGGTACCAAACCTTCTCCCTTTTTCTGAAACAATAGTATAACATCACAACATAGAAAACACACGATAAAACATCAATTGGAAGCTTAACTCAATCAAAAACGTAAATTAACACACTATGAACGAATAAATTCGATCTGTGATACCTGACTTATTATTTGATATTTGTCATTCGCTGGTGTCTTATTCATGTTAGTCTGTTGTAACATTTGTATATATACCTGGAACCATTTGTATATAAACTGTTATCACCATCAAAGTTGTAATTTGTGACATATTGAAATAATTTTCCATTAGCTATATCTGCAAACAAAAAATTAAGAATAACTGCTAAAATATTGTTAGTGTAACGTCATCGATGTTAGTAAATATTCCAAAAATTAAAGATACAATTGTATTGATTGTCATCCATCTGTGCTTTGATAAGAAGCAAGCTTATCGGTTAATACATACTGTTTAAACTTTTACAAAGTCTGTTTCAAAATATTTCACATTCTGATTAGGATTCTTGTTTTATATACAATACTGTATTATTTGTATTTTCTGGTTTTCTATCGTTAAAGTATTCGAAAATATATTTCTTTCAACGGAGAGCTATTGCAGATAGTGAAACGTGAAGTACAACAGGGTTCCATTATTCTATCGTTAAGTCTAAAAAAAAAATAGGACAATACCAACATACTATTACTAAATTACATTATTATTCGCCACTAGTAATGTTGTTTGTCTTTTTGTTTTTTTAGCCATAGAGTTGTCAGTTTATTTTTCGACTTATGAGTTTAAATATCCTTTCGGTATCATTCGCCTCTCTTCTTCTAGGAATAAACAATGGTATGAATGTGTTCAATATTTGAATTTTTAAGGGGTACCCAACAAGTTTGACTAAAATAGATTTGGCTCGATTGATTTTTATAAAACTTCAATTGACAAAAAATTTACTTGGACCTTTGACAAAGTATAAACATTTCAACCACGCAATTTACAGAAATAAATTAATTATATATATTGTATATAGCAGTTTGACAAACACTAATGTTGATAATTGGGAGCTTGATTTCTCTTTACTGATAGTCTGTTAATAAAACGTTCAGCTTATTTTTAAAGAGTTAAATCCCATGGGTGTTCTGTACCCCCTTATAATTGATTTGATATTTCCGATATGTTAAGTTTTTCATTTTGTTACTTAGAAGTATGTGTAGAGAAATTTCATGTTAAATTGAAAAACTTCAAACTTTCAAACAAGTCAACCCAGATACCAGACTTACATCAAACGCGCGTTTGGTCTACACAAGACAAAAACATAGTTGAAAGGCCTAACGAATAACAACAATAATTCAGTAGTATTGCAAACCAAAAAAATCATCGAAACATTTGGTAGCAGACCTTAATGTTTTGAAGAACTGATACATTTCATGAACTGTAAATTTGCAAAAAATGACGGCATCACAGGTATTTCAAAATCATCGATAAACTTTAAAATGAGAAATATATGCTTGATGCGACCAAAACGCCATTGCATTTTTGGTCACTCATTCTCATTGTTACAAACCGAAAGACTAAAAAGTAATATATAGTTATCCTTCCTGAAATAATGTAAAGGGCGATTCCAGAAATCATGTTGGCCGGAATGAATTTGGTTTCTTACGTATTTCAATGGGTTAGTACCGCTATTGCTGGTAAAATCGGACGATGTCGTCCAACAAGTAGCTAATATAGGCGTGACTTTTGATATTAAACTTCTAGCTCATAGAATATAATTATTAGAAACTAAGGTTGCATCGTCCTTCGGCAAAGTGGCATTAGACTATTTTTTTTTTTTTTTTTTTGTCCTGTTTGTTTTTCATAGTTTCAATTGTTTGATAGTTTTTGACTTCAAATTTACTATGCATAATATTTACTACTGAAGTAAAATTGCTGCTGTGGTAAAATTTATCAGAAATTGGAGAGGCTTAAAAGACAAATAAAAATAAAATCAGAAGTGGCTGCTATGGTCTTACCACTCATCATTAGTCCAATTTGTACGATAACTATAAACTATAAAACGTATGTATAAGTTATGTCACAAGTTGGGACATCTATACAAAGTATCGATAAACTTGTACTGATGGTTGATACTTTCGTTGACATACAATTCACCAGTAAAAAAAACCGTTGCCTTTGTTTAATACACGATTTTATATTAGCATTTATATTAAACAACAAAATGTGAAAGCTGGCACTATTCTGTAGCTGAAGGTGAGAATTTGTTAAACCTATTTAATATTGGTTTGTTTTGAATAATATAAAGGATAATGGGTCCATGATAGGATAATCTTATTCTGTCGCGCGCTTATGGTTCGCTTTATTTAAAGTTAATGTGATTTTAATAGTTGTCTGTCCAATTTTGGAAATTGGTATATTTACTTTCAATGTTTTAATCGACGTTGGTTAAATTTGTACATATTTTATGTGCAAATTTTTAGCTGATAAAAAGGCAATGCCGTTTTTGAAAAGACATTGCACTGTAGATATCATTGTGGATGTGCAATGCAAGCAGCAAAAAAAAGATATGAAAAGTGCTTCCAAAATCATACAAATCACTACTATGTTTGATACAAAGCATTTGACATTCAAAATTTATTTCTACGAAAACACAAGAAAAACTAAAAATAACAAATAAGAATTCCTCCTTCATGTTATACGAGTGAAGTGTTGGTTGAACCCGATCCCTTACAGAAGCGTTACATATGAGTGCATGCAAACACATTGAAAATGTTAAATTAAAAGATAAAATGTTTTGATTGAAATCATATGTCAGTTGATGCATGCATAGAAGAACATGGTTGTCGCTGTCTGTCATATTCTGTTTTGTTTATTGATTTGCCATAAATTGGACTGTTGGCTTTCTCATTTGAATTGACATACGGTGGGTTCATTTATTTTCGTAGGTACCAATTTTCGTGGATAAGAGCAAACATCGTATTTTCGTGGATATTTGAATTCTTGGCTTTGCAAGCCAATAGGGAAATCCGTCTTCGTTGAACATTTATATTCGTGGTTCACGAAATCAACGAAATTTAGTATCCCATGAATAATAATGAATCCACAGTACTATATTTATATTGTGAATGTAAGATGTTGAGGGTCAATTTTGTTTGTTTTTGTTTTTTTTGTTTTTTTTTTTTTATATATATATATTGCACTAGGTTTCATAGTTGATATGTTTATCTTCCTAAATTTTATATTGTGATGTCAAGATGTTTAATACAATGTACGATAAATAAAATTTAGTTTGCTTTTGTAGTAATTAAGATATATATGTGATTAAAATCTTATGTTAAAGTAATCACCTGTGGAAGAAATTAAAAGCATTAAAAAGAGGCACAAAATACCTAAGGGACATTCAAACTCATCAGTCGAAAAAGAACCGACAATGCCATGGCAAAAAAAAAACCGACAAAGAGACAAACCACATTATTCAAAACGCAACAGAAAAAAATTAAAGACTGAGCAACACGGACCCCATCAAAAACCACGGGTGATATCAGGTGCTCTGGAAGGATAAGCAGATCCTTCTCAACATGTGGCATCCTTCATGTTGCTCACGTAAGAACAAGACATTCAGGAACATATCAAACCCGGTGATAAGTATATTCCGGTACGTCACATTCGAGGAACTTTATAACAGAAACAAGTAACCCTCCTGAGACCATCAAACATCAACTTCATGCAGAGTCGTAAAATGAATACACATTCAACTAAATAAAAATTGTCTGATAAAAACTATTTCTATAATTACTAGTATTTTAAGACCTTTACCATATAGTTATAAAAGTATTTCCACCCCGTTGCCTGTATCATTACATAACAGGCCTTTACAATGCGATGATAGATTTTAATTGAACGGAAAATTTTTATTTTGTCGTCTGTTTATAATTAAATTGTGTATTGTTTTATTTCCGCCTATTGACCTTTTGCATCATTGTGATACATTAACAACTTCCTATGGAAAAAAGGTCAACAGTCATTTGTTCTTTAACCAATTTAAAACTTCACATATAACATTTAGGTATTTTGACCACGTTTACATCCAACAATCATGCAATATATCGAAGTGTGTTTACAACTTTGCTCACATTCCTATATCATAAGAACATTTATGTGTCAGTTTATTCTATAAGACACAGCTTATTGGCCAACTTTTAAACTACATGGTTTCATTCAATTGACAAAATTTAAAACGTATAAAAAAAAAGTAAAATAACAAAAATACCGAACTCCAAGCAAAATTCAAATGAGAAAGTCCCTTATCAAATGGCAAAATCAAAAGCACAAACACATCAACCGAATGGAAAACAACTGTCATATTCCTGACTTGGTACAGGCATTTCCTTATGTAGATAATGGTGGATTAAACATGGTTTTATAGCTAGCTAAACCTCTCACTTGTATGAAAGTCGCATAAAATTCCATTATATTGACAACAATGTGTGAACAAAACAAACTGACATAATAGGTAAAAATGTCAAAAATAGGAGTACAGCAGTCAACATTGTGTTATAATCTTAATCACTATAAAAACCAACAAATATGTCAACAAAGAAAAACAAAATTGCATATAGACACAGCACATAAGCAAAAATGAAAGACAAGAATACAAAAAATGACAACAACACAAAAACACAATGGCGGGATGCATAACAACCAAGCCACGCCAAAAGGATATTACCAAAAATGGACTAAACAGTAAAGGTTAATAATTTACAAAGACAAAAAAAAAAGAACACACTAACACGAAATTAAGATGATAAACAACGTCAGTACTTAGAATCTATACTTCAAGACCATCATGTATTATTTGTGAAGTTGATACGGAATATTTATCAACAAGGTCTTGTTATCCTCCGAAGAACTTTTTTAGAAAAA
Organism: Mytilus coruscus; assembly: GCA_017311375.1. Lineage (NCBI taxonomy): Eukaryota > Metazoa > Mollusca > Bivalvia > Mytilida > Mytilidae > Mytilus > Mytilus coruscus. The sequence continues at coordinate 36,511,532 of CM029608.1, forward strand.
GGACGAGACGTTCTTTGACATTACCTGGTTCGTCAACGTTCTGCGCAGACACTGGTGACGTTTTATAAAGTCTGAGTAGCAGCTGCAAGCTCTTGAATACCGAATTAGTTGGGAAATGAATATCCCATATGCAGGTGAAGTTGGTATATTGCTAGTAAGGTGGGGGAAATTGATAATTTCAAAATTAAATATATAATTTATTTCTTGTTTATGGGGAATGATGAACTACTTTCTCTAGAAAAGTCTCAACGAAGCAAGATATCAAAGCTTTAAAACCAAAGAAAGCAGTTACCAGATCAGTTAATAATTGGTTCAAAAATCAATATACTGAAAACCCAGACCGGAGCTTGATAAAGTGCATCTAAACAAACCCTTTACCTCTTAAATTTCCAATTTCCAATAAGGTCCAATTCCGAAGTTAACTACTGAATTGTTACAAAACAACTGTAAAATAATTTGGAGGTTTCCGCGCTGTTAAGGATGTAAAGGCTTTATATTTACCCGACGCGTTAATTTCCAATAATCATATACTTTGCCAGGACATTGGCAGTTCATGATCTGGATACTTATGTCTTTCTGGAGTTTCAGGGAACAGATAACGTAGAGAGGTAAAGTAGAAAAGTTGAAGATCATGTGGATTACAAATTAGATTTCAGTAATATGACAAGAGGTGCAGTATGAATGAGTTGACTTGGAATTGTTAACTCTGATGTGTTGATGGTCTCAGCATTGAATACTTAATTATACAGTTGGGTTGCAATTTTAACAGCATATACACTGTGGTGCAAATCTTTATACTAGGACTGCTACGTCGTAGCGAAATATCACCAGCCGCTATATCAGTGAAATACAGTCACAAGGTAAATGTATACTGAAACAAACCAAGAACCAAACTTCAGTAACTCCAGCAATACAAAGTTTGTATTGTTGAGTCACTTAAACATGACAATAAAAAAATATACTAAATATTAAAGCCTTCTGATTAAAGGTATTAGAGAAGTTTTGTCACAATGTGTTATACAGTTAGGATAATAAAAACGAGTCAAAATCCCATAACTCCCATACAAATTATACAATCTAAATGACAGTAGAGAACGGCTGCATACAAATGATGACAAACGATCATATTGAGTATGAGAAAGTTTTTGTCAAACGGTCAGAGAAGCTGTCTTCACAATGTGTCGTTGTATTACGATAGTTTAAAATGTTGAAAGTTCTATAAATATTACAGAATTTGTCAAACCAAAATGACGGTAGAGTATGGTCTCCACAAATGCAAGCTAACCTTGTCGATCGAATGCAATCCTCTATTTTAATTTTCGAATAACTAGCTGTGTCTTATAGAATAATAAACAGATATTAACTTTAAATCACATATCATCTGCTGGTAACAGGTTTGTATGTATATGTTTACGTATGACTACAACCATTAACATTTCGGTATACTGATAATACGTGAAGGAAGCAAATTAGTGAAACACCTGTCGATAATGTTCATATCAAGAGATGGTGTAAACGTGATCAAAATGGTCTGCATTTTATTTGGTATCATAAGAACATTTATGTGTCAGTTTATTCTATAAGACACAGCTTATTGGCCAACTTTTAAACTACATGGTTTCATTCAATTGACAAAATTTAAAACGTATAAAAAAGTAAAATAACAAAAATACCGAACTCCAAGCAAAATTCAAATGAGAAAGTCCCTTATCAAATGGCAAAATCAAAAGCACAAACACAGCAACCGAATGGAAAACAACTGTCATATTCCTGACTTGGTACAGGCATTTCCTTATGTAGATAATGGTGGATTAAACATGGTTTTATAGCTAGCTAAACCTCTCACTTGTATGAAAGTCGCATAAAATTCCATTATATTGACAACAATGTGTGAACAAAACAAACTGACATAATAGGTAAAATGTCAAAATAGGAGTACAGCAGTCAACATTGTGTTATAATCTTAATCACTATAAAACCAACAAATATGTCAACAAAGAAAACAAAATTGCATATAGACACAGCACATAAGCAAAATGAAAGACAAGAATACAAAAATGACAACAACACAAAAACACAATGGCGGGATGCATAACAACCAAGCCACGCCAAAAGGATATTACCAAAAATGGACTAAACAGTAAAGGTTAATAATTTACAAAGACAAAAAAAAAAGAACACACTAACACGAAATTAAGATGATAAACAACGTCAGTACTTAGAATCTATACTTCAAGACCATCATGTATTATTTGTGAAGTTGATACGGAATATTTATCAACAAGGTCTTGTTATCCTCCGAAGAACTTTTTAGAAAAGGACGAGACGTTCTTTGACATTACCTGGTTCGTCAACGTTCTGCGCAGACACTGGTGACGTTTTATAAAGTCTGAGTAGCAGCTGCAAGCTCTTGAATACCGAATTAGTTGGGAAATGAATATCCCATATGCAGGTGAAGTTGGTATATTGCTAGTAAGGTGGGGGAAATTGATAATTTCAAAATTAAATATATAATTTATTTCTTGTTTATGGGGAATGATGAACTACTTTCTCTAGAAAAGTCTCAACGAAGCAAGATATCAAAGCTTTAAAACCAAAGAAAGCAGTTACCAGATCAGTTAATAATTGGTTCAAAAATCAATATACTGAAAACCCAGACCGGAGCTTGATAAAGTGCATCTAAACAAACCCTTTACCTCTTAAATTTCCAATTTCCAATAAGGTCCAATTCCGGAAGTTAACTACTGAATTGTTACAAAACAACTGTAAAATAATTTGGAGGTTTCCCGCGCTGTTAAGGATGTAAAAGGCTTTATATTTACCCGACGCGTTAATTTCCAATAATCATATACTTTGCCAGGACATTGGCAGTTCATGATCTGGATACTTATGTCTTTCTGGAGTTTCAGGGAACAGATAACGTAGAGAGGTAAAGTAGAAAAGTTGAAGATCATGTGGATTACAAATTAGATTTCAGTAATATGACAAGAGGTGCAGTATGAATGAGTTGACTTGGAATTGTTAACTCTGATGTGTTGATGGTCTCAGCATTGAATACTTAATTATACAGTTGGGTTGCAATTTTAACAGCATATACACTGTGGTGCAAATCTTTATACTAGGACTGCTACGTCGTAGCGAAATATCACCAGCCGCTATATCAGTGAAATACAGTCACAAGGTAAATGTATACTGAAACAAACCAAGAACCAAACTTCAGTAACTCCAGCAATACAAAGTTTGTATTGTTGAGTCACTTAAACATGACAATAAAAAAATATACTAAATATTAAAGCCTTCTGATTAAAGGTATTAGAGAAGTTTTGTCACAATGTGTTATACAGTTAGGATAATAAAAACGAGTCAAAATCCCATAACTCCCATACAAATTATACAATCTAAATGACAGTAGAGAACGGCTGCATACAAATGATGACAAACGATCATATTGAGTATGAGAAAGTTTTTGTCAAACGGTCAGAGAAGCTGTCTTCACAATGTGTCGTTGTATTACGATAGTTTAAAATGTTGAAAGTTCTATAAATATTACAGAATTTGTCAAACCAAAATGACGGTAGAGTATGGTCTCCCACAAATGCAAGCTAACCTTGTCGATCGAATGCAATCCTCTATTTTAATTTTCGAATAACTAGCTGTGTCTTATAGAATAATAAACAGATATTAACTTTAAATCACATATCATCTGCTGGTAACAGGTTTGTATGTATATGTTTACGTATGACTACAACCATTAACATTTCGGTATACTGATAATACGTGAAGGAAGCAAATTAGTGAAACACCTGTCGATAATGTTCATATCAAGAGATGGGTGTAAACGTGATCAAAATGGTCTGCATTTTATTTGGTATGTATTACAATTGGTTAAAAACAATATATTGATGACTTATTTTCCGCGGGAAGTTGTAAATGTAGAACAATCATACTACAAGGTCAATACGCGGAAATTAAAAAGTACGCAATGTAACTATAAACATGATAAACAAACGACACAAACTCAATACCCTATTTCTCTGCAATTTTAATCTGTCATGCACTTCATCGAAGACTATTTTTGCATTGCTGTAAAGATGAAAGGGACTATTTCGAATGCATATTATGGTTAACGTATTATAGAAGAATGTTCATTGAAAGAACATATTCGTGTTCATTCTAAAACTGAACTGAAATTAGAGTTGCAACATTATTTTAATCCTCATATGTATCATTTTACTCTGATTTGTGATGCGTGAAATTTGAACTTTTGGAATAAAGACATCAATGCTAATCAGAAAATGTAATATCCATACATAATTCAAACAATATGTTAATGTTAATAGAAAATATTAAGTTTGAGTTTTCTTTCTGAAAGCGATATCAATAGACCACTTTCGAGTTATGTCCTTCACTGGAAAAGATCATAAATTATGACGTCATTTACCAGATAGAGGGGATCGCCTGTATCCCTGCACTATTAAAGTTCACCAAGCGTCTTCGTGATCGTCATTATGCAGGATAAACTAGAAATAATTGTTGTTCCGTAGGTACTTTATCGCAATTCCCTTATGACAGCAGTGCTGATTATCAATTATAAGAATTTAATTTGCCGATTAATTCGTGCAATATAACATCATATTTTTTCAACCGCTCGCTCAACATGGGCAGGAAGTGACGATGCCCCTAAACGCACGAATGATGTTCACTAAAACCAAAGTTTTTGACGGAAATGAAACGAAATCGAAAGTTATCTATCGCTTCAGGTTCATGTTAGTGATTCATATCACTTTCTGTATCAACGTTTTAAAAATGGTAACGCATGTCGATCAAAATTAACCTATGTCTTATAATACAAGGCAAACATTTTCCAGAACTTTGAGCATAAAACAACTCATATATTATATAGTATTTCAGTAACGAATTATTCATTTAGGTTATCTGGAAATGCACGATATGCTTATGAAAGGAGAGAAAACAGCAACATGACCACCAATCTCCATTTTAGAGGCCGACTCGTATTACATTCCAAATGAAAAAGAAGAAAGACATTTTGAAGTGTTGTGTTTGTTTTAAATTTTACGAAATATTTGAATTGTAAAGCAAATTCACAAATATGTTCATGGTAATTACTGCCAAAATTCGATATCGCTATTTACCTTCACTCCAATAATTCAATGACTGTTTGAAAGATAACAAATTTGATATTTTTCTCCATCTTAAAGAATTCCATCAGATGAAATCAATATAAAAAATAAATATAAACTTATGACAAAATCTCAAGTAACATAATCAAGCTGAATTTTCCATATTTCCGTTTATCTTGAAATATGTGTATGCACATGATTTGTGTCGTGGAATGATCTGGAAAACCATTTTTGGAGTAGTAATCAATAAGTATTTTAAACACATTTGCTACCAAATACCGACAAGTCCTATTCTGTTAAACATATTTGTTGTACCATACTGTCGGAGCTGTGTCCCCAAAATACCGAAAAATATGATACCAGGATATATCAGACATCATGTAGTGAAATATCCTTTTGGTTACGCCTAATAACTTAATATTAGTGCAAAGATCTGAAATAGCAGGTTATTATGGCAGAAGTTGTATTTTGTGTAAAATGCAATAAATTGTATGCCCTAATAAAGTACGTACCTACGTTTGGCATTCTTTTTATCAAAGAAAGATTGACTGAATCATTCCTTATATTCACGAATTCTCTACAAGATCTAAGGCTAATTCTGATGCACAACACCTCTTGAGTAAGTAGTTTTATTATACACCGAAGTCGTTTTTTGGAATGTTGGTAGGACAGGTGTTATTGTTGTTATTGATTTTCAGGTTAAAATGTTTTCTATGTACCAAAGAACGAATTATTTCTCTTTAACTGCACAGTTACAGAGAATGTAAATATGTCATTTATTGACTTTTGAAAACTGATATTCGCTGAGGCAAACGGCTTATCCTAAGACTTCAGTTTGAGTGTATTTTGTGACACGCGATTTATTCAGTGTGCAGCACATTTTTAATGCTTTTTCTTCATAGACAGAAACAAATATTACAGTCATTCATTAATTAATTAAAAATTAAAAACAGATATGACCTATACAGCAATGAGATATTTAATTACAGGCTTGCCAGGAGGGATGATTTTCATCAATATATAATCCCAAAATGAAGTTAGTTTTTTATGGCCTAATATGCATGTAAATACCTACGTTATTCGTGTCAAAGTCGAAATTGCATCCGCTAGTATTAAGATCATCGTAGGACTTCATGCTAGTATGTCGTTAACGAATCTTGTTGAACTTAAATATCTGTGACAACTTCGGTAACAAATATTCAAGGATCATGTGTGTTTATCACATGGAGCCATTGATACTACAAATACAGTTTAATATATAATTACTGTTTTTGAAGAGGTAAATATGTGGTTTTATCGAATTTTGAAAACTGATATTCACTGAAACCAAAGCCTTAGCTTAAGACTTCAGTTTGAGTGTATTTTGTAACAAAATGAATTAGTTTAATTGGTTGTTAGGAGTCGAGGGATGTGCAAATAAAAAATGATTGAATCCTTATGAGATATTATTCGTATGAATTTTTCTATCAAGATATAGTTATCATTTTTGTCAATTAAAATAATAGTTACAGTTTTAATACATATTCTAACATTATCAGTAATTTTCTGAAATATACAAAGGTTTAAAACATGTACAAGAAGGTCAGATTATAAAGTGATAGATGTCTGAATTGTTGTTTTACTGTCGCTTAAACAGAACCTTATTTTATCATTCACATAATAACCCAGTTGGAGTGTGCCGTTCGATTGTTACGTTTTAATTGACCCCACCCCTTCTCCCCACCCCACCCCACCTTCATTGCAGTTTTCTAATTAAAGTAATTAAGACATGCGCAGGAATTACAAAAAAAAACAAATAACTTGGATTTTTTTATAAAGTTTAAAAAGTTAAAAAAAAGAGTGAAGAAGAAACATTTTCCGTAATTGTGTTAGGTAGACAAGTTGTTAAATTTGAATTGTAATTTTGATTTTGACTATTGACTTGTATGTATTAGAAAGACTATAAAAAATAATCACAACATAAATAATTGTGACCTTTCACATATACTCAGTATTTATAAGTGTTATTTTCATTTAAAAAACAATTAGGAGTTACAAGCTGATGAATTGGCTGATTATTAAAATTGACTGTTCCGTTTAGAGTCAGATAGACTCTTAAATGTTGTGTGTATTTGGTTCAAAAGATCGTATATGATAAAGGTTATATTAGAAACATGTACCATGTGCACTGACATTTGGATTATGTGTTTATATGATTATAAATGCTTAAACTAATACATATATACATACCTGTATAATACAGACCTGTACAGATAACTGACAAAATGATTTGAATAGATTAATAATTTGAGAATCTTGAATAAAAACTTTTAAGCTTTATCACCATTTTCTTGATTTATCACCAATTCTATTTTTTTGGTATTTCGGTCTACGTAGTTGGATAAAGAGCTTTCTATTTCTAAACGATAGGTAGATTTGACTCTTTTCGTTTTCTACTGTAATCCGATACAAAATAGCTTAAAAATTAGTTGAATCTCAACTCACATTATTTTATTACTAAGATGGACAATGGATATATAAAGATAACATGGATAAGGAGATGTGGTATGATTGCCAATGAGACAGCTATCCACCAAAGGTCAAATGAAGTAGATATAAGCAATTATAAGCAACCGTACGGCCTTCCATCATTGTTTCAAAAACTAAAATAAAAATAATACCGAACTCCAAGCAAAATTCAAATCGGAAAGTCCCTTATCAAATGGCTAAATCATAAGCTCAAACACATCAAATGAATGGAAAACAACTGTCATATTCCTGACTTGGTACAGGCATTTCCTTATGAAGAAAATGGTGGATTAAACCTAGTTTTATAGCTAGCTAAACCTCTCACTTGTATGTAAGTTGCTTAAAATTCCATTATATTAACAACAATGTGTGAACGAAACAAACAGACATAATAGGTAAAAATGTCACAAATAGGGGAACAGCAGTCAGCATAGTGTTATAATCTTAATAACTATAAAAACAATCAAATATGCCAACAAAGAAAAACAAAATGGAATATAGACAAAGCACATAAGCAAAAAAGAAAGACAAGAATACAAAAAATGGCCACAGAACAACAACACAATGGCGGGATGCATAAGTACCGAACCACGCCAAAAGTATATTTCCAAAAATGGACTAAACAGTAAAGGTTAATAATTTACAAAAACAAATAAAAGAACACTATAACACGTAATTAAGATGATTACCAATGTCAGTACCTAGAATCTATACTTCAAGACCATTATGTATTATTTTTGAAGCTCAATATTTATCAATTGCAACAAGGTCTTGTTATCTTCCGATGAACTTTTTTAGAAAAAGGACGAGACGTTCTTTGACATAACCCTGGTTCATCAACCTTCTGCTCAGACACTGGTGATGGCTTATAAAGCCTGAGTAGCAGCTGCAAGCTTTTGAATACCGAATGAGTATATCCCATGTGCTGGTGAAGTTGGTATATTGCTACTAAGGTGGGGGAAATTGATAAATTCAAAATTAAAATCGTCTCGTTTGTCATAGATTCTGGTACTGAGATGACCGCTTATGTCAAATTCGAGGTATAAGTCTAAAAATGAGGCGGAGGAAGCCGTGTCTGTTGTTTCTTTAATTTCTATTTCTGGAGAATATATTAATGGAACCCAATCAGAAAAGTTTGGATTGTTAATGGAAAGAACACCATCAATATATCTGAATGTGAAACTAAACGATCTGGCTTTTTTGATCTTCTTGTTTTTGACAAGTGTCTGAAGGAACTCCGACTCATTTGAAAAGAAGAAGAGGTCGGCAAGGAGAGGCGCACACTTCGTTCCTATAGGAATGCCGACAATACTTTGAGAAGGTCTACCCCCAAATTATTCAACAAATATGTTGTCAATAAGAAACTTCAGCTTACTGATCATTTGTCCCTCTGTGAAGCATGTTTTACCTTTTTGTTCACTATTAAGAAAATATGCCGTATGATATCCCAAAGTAATAAATTTATAGCGTATGCTACCATTTTTATATTGAAAAGTATTGTGGGTTATTTCTTTTAGACGATTTTTCAATTTCACATGGGGAATGGTGGTATACAGGGTTGAAAACTCAAAAGTTTTAATGGAATCAATCTCAGAGAAAGTTCGAGATTTAAAATAACCAGAAGTTCTTTAGAGATTTTTAGAATCCACATATGGTTAATACCACTACGCGAGTAATTAGTTTCACAGTATTTCTGAAGACCCTCTTTCTCTGCGGACAGAATTTTTGTCAATCTTATGGATAATTCCTTTGTAAAACTTGCATGTGAGCCGGCAATGTACCGTTGTTTGAATGGAATTTTGGGTATCCAATACAAACAAGGTAAGTCTTCAGATTTGCTATTCAATGAAATATTCATTGAAGCCATGATTGATTTATGATTCGCCAAAATCTCATCCTTGTCAAATGATATGTTTTTGCATGTGGGATTACCTGAGTGTTCATTTATTCCTAATTCGTTTACAAGACACTCGTTGTAGTCCGATTTACATACAAAAACAATATTATTTCAAAGCTTTGTTCGCAGAAACAACAACATATTTATCGTGAAAAGATGATAGACATTTCACAGCTTTTTTTGTCTCTGAAAACGGACTTTGGTCGACCATTCACACAGTTTTGCAACTTATAAATTCGACGTTTTATCAGAGACCTGATTGTTTTGCCCCATTCTGACAAAGTGTTCAGTTCAACTTCTTCTCGTTTAGCCCATGCTCTGACGTAGTCCTCAATGGAATCCATATATATTTTGAAATTATGGTTCCAATTGATGTGTTGGGGTTCTCTGAACTTAGGACCATGATATATCACCTTTCGGAGATGTTCATGTTGAATAATGTTTAGATCCCAGTAATAACATGGCCATTGGGGCTGTAAATATAAGGCGAGTGGGAACATTCACATGTCAGAGGGTTTTTATAATATTCTTCTAAATCAAGGTCCTACAATGCTTCCTTATCGTTAAATACTTTAGGTGCAATGGTTTTGGTGTAAATGTATGATACATTAGGAACAGACTGATTTTGAAATTAAAGTGTAATTTTGTTACTCCTTGTGATGAAGAACGTTGCTGATGTTGATTGCATCAACTCCTTTATTAGAAAACTGAACTGGAAGAATTTTCCTCTTTTCATCATGTAAAGGTTCCGTTCTACTGGTTTAAAAGGACGGAAAAGGGCTACATCACAAATAATACTCACCAGTCTGTATATTGGAGAAAATCTTTTTATGCATCCCTTGTCAAGTGCATAATCTCTATAACATTTTTCGAAAATTAACAGGCAGTGCAAAAAGAATAGTTCTAATGTAATGTAACCGGATAACGAAGATGTCAGAGAGGGTGATCATAGCTCCCAGAGGGCGACCTAGATTTGGAAGACTTTTTTTACATTGGGCCAATGGTAATGTTTTTGCCCATGACTACGCTGGTGTTTCAAAGTAGTATTAAATAAGCTCATTACATTTACATCACTGCAGGCTGGACTTGGCAAATTTCCTACTCCTTTGATGTTATCATTGCAACCATATGGCATTGCAGTACCTAGTTTCCTTATCCCTTACCAAAATTTAAGTATCAGTATAAAAATATAGAGATGCAGTATGATTGCCAATGAGACAACTATTTACAAAAGTTCAAATGAAGTGGATGTAAGCAATTGTAGGCAACAGAACGGCATTCAATAAATAGAAAAATATATACGGTAAAGTCCATTATATTAGGCCTCGACATGAAAAATATGAAACAGTTCATTTGAGAAAACTATCGGCTTAATTTATAACAAAACATTTTACAAAAAACAAATATGACACACATGAACCAACGACAACTACTGAACTACAGGCTCCTGACTTGGGACAGACACATAAAGAATGAGGCGGGGTTAACCATGTTTGTGAGCGCTCAACCATCCCCTTAACCTGAGTTATTGGGGTTACAGCACAACATAAGAACAAACTATGAAAATTAGTTGAAAAGGGCTTAACTCATCAGATCGATATAAGGCAAGAAAAAATCTAACAAAAACACATACCGGCATGGTATTTATACATCCCTAACAACAAAAAAGACACAAAGTATAGATCTGAGAGTACTTGCAATTACTGACAGCTAGTTCAAAGCCAATAACAACTAATAAAAAAATCATGTATCTAAGATTAAGATATCAATCAGTACACATCAACATCCAATGAATTTAGTGTAAAGACGTCGTTTACAGTCAGAGAAAAACATGACCTTGTGCAATGCCAAAATATAGGTATCGACAGATTGTTGTACCGTGAATGTGCATATATGTATAACAATAATATTTAGTATTGTTTTAATTTATTGATAACAAAATCAATATTCATACATCTAATTACAGTGTTGAATTGGTAACCTTTTAGAGTAAGTTTATCTCAAAGATTGATAAGTTTACCCGGGCTCGGTTAATAACATCACCGTAAAGATTAGAATATGCTATTCCCTTCGAAAAAAGTGTTCTTTTTATGACGGCATTATTGGCATAAGTTAATTTTTCTCCAAGAAAACAATGACATGCTATTCTCAACATTATTCAGGACCAGAAATAGAAATCGCACGGGTCGATGAAAAGGTCCCTGAACATTATGTTGGTTATATCAAATAAACTATCTGATTTGAATATTCATTAACAAAAATTGAGAAAGGTTGTTGAAAGGTTGGCAATAAGACATCATATCCACCAAAAACCCAAAACTGTATAGTGAGCCACAAAAATAATGACAAAATGTAGAACTACCCAAAAAGGTAAACCTACGCCTGATTTTCTACAATCTATAAACTTGATGTTGAAAACAAATATGGCAGACATCAACTAACTACGTACTATACACTTACTAGTTTTTAAGCTCTTGATTTTAAACATGCCTGTGAGCAATCAATCATCCCCTAACCCAGGACGGTAATGTAACACAGCATAAGAACAAACTAGAAAAATCTGTAAGAAAAAGAGAGGCGAAAGATACCAGAGGGACATTCAAACTCATGATTCGAAAATGAACCGACAACGATATGACTAAAAAAGAAAAAAAGACCAACAGACAAAAAATAGTACACACAACACAACATAGAAAACTAAAGACTGAGCAACACGAACCCCACCAAAAACTGGTGGTGATCTCATGTGCTCCGAAAAGGTAAGCAGATCCTGCTCTACATGTCTTATTCGGTAGGTCACATTCGGATAAAAGGGGACGAGATTGCAATTACGACATTTGGAACAATAGAAAAAAATTACTCGTCAGATCGATAAAAGCACACGAAAAGCTCTTATTAATACGAAAAGAAAACGATAAACACTAGGTACCATTCTTAGAGAACTCAAAGTTACTGAAATCTAGTTTAAAGCCAATTCCAATAATAAGTAAATCATGCTTTAGTCTAATATTTAACCTAATATTTGGATCCAAATATAACTCTTGCCGTACCTACTCCTCTATCTTTAGTAAATTATGTAAATGTTTCTAACTGAGATAATAAATTCCTGATATCGTTCAAAGTTTAAAAGAATAAACTGTTGCATGGAAACTTTGACATTAAAACATTGAAAAGTATCTTGTTTCTACATCATTATTCCTGAATACCTTAACTATGTTAAATCAAATTAACGTATATGTACACAACTTGTTATCATGTCTGAGATAAATCTATGATTATCCGGAATTTCTCCGTCACTTGTTGCTCATTCATTTACAATAAACAGTTATTTCCTTTTTGCCGCCAAGCGATAACTGTAAAGGCTGATTTATTGTGTTCCAAATTTTTAGTTTTCTATTTTAGAATCCAATCGACAAAACTGGTCGAAAAAAAAACGACATTAAATTGTGTTATAAATTCTTATTAACGCACAGTGGATCAAAGTACTAGGCATATACAGTTGTATCGTTCTATGAAAACTATCGGTGCTCACATATGTAACTGCTTGTGGAATAAGAAACCTGCAACTGATAGTTGAACTGTTGAACTATAAAGAGAAAAGTTGCATTTCCATTTGACAGTAAATTGTGTTATGAATTCTAAGTGCTGCACAGTTGATCAAAAAGCTAGGCATTTTAAGTTGTAACATTTTGTTACAAGACTATCTGTGCTCACAAATGTAACTACACGAGGATTGAGAAACAAACCACTGATAGTTGAATTGTCGAACCATAAATAGAAAAGGTGTATTACCATTTGGTTCTCTAGATGGCCAATTAAAATAAACCATTTCACTTCCGTCATTGTACTTCCATCCACTTCCGGTATTTTGGCCTTGTATACAGATTGGTACATTGTACACATATCCGATGTCAGCTGAAAAACAATATGACAAAAATATTGAACTTCAAGGCAAATTTAAAAAGGGAAAATCCATAAAACTTATAAAATCAAACGCTATCAATCAACGGAGCAAGTGAAAACAACCGGCATATTCCTGACTTGGCACAAGCATTAAATGGTTGGTAAAATATGGTCTTATAGAAGAGAGAGGCGAAAGATACCAAAGGGACATTCAAACTCACAAGTCTAAAATAAACCGACAACGCCATGGCTAAAAAGAAAAAGACAAACAGACAAACAACAGTACACAAAACACATGATAGAAAACTAAAGACTGAGCCCCACCAAAAACTGGGGTGATCTCAGGTGCTCCGGAAGGGTAAGCAGATCCTGCTCCACATGTGGCACCCGTCGAGTTGCTCATGTTAGTACAAACCCGGTAATAAGTCTAATTCGGTAGGTCACATTCGGGGAAATGGGGACGGGATTGCAGTTACGACATTTGGAACATATCCGCTATCATCTGTGAAACGGATATTCCATGACGGTCAACCAACTCGTGATGGCGTCCATAAAATTTACGAAGGGATGATTTCAACTTCACCACTTGGAACTCTTGGTTTAATAGCTTCCTTGTGAGCAGCAACCCTCTATCAACGAAATCATGATGGGAGATACAAGCCCTGGAATATTGTATCAACTGGGAGATATATACTCCGTATGCAGGAGCTGCTGGAATGTTTGGTACATAGAAATGGAAAGTTTACAATTGGGAAGCTGAAATCATCTATTTTGTCGTAAAGTTTTGTTTTCAACTTTGAATTATTTAGTGAGAGAACATCGTGCATATAGCGGAAAGTAAACTTAAAGGATACTGCTAACTTCTTTTTTTATTTCTTCATAAGAAGTTGCCTGTATGAAGTCAGCCTCACATGAATAAAGAAAACAAGTCGGCAAGAAGAGGGGCACAGTTGGTTCCCATATTGATGCCGATTGTTTGTTGAAAAAAAAGTCCCCCAAACGTAACAAATATGTTGTCAATCAAGAAATCAAGCATCTTGATATTGTCCGTTTCAGAGAATTCTTTGTTTGAATCTGTGTGATTTTTTTACAAAATGTGATTTATCCCTCCCTAAGACAAGATACTTGTATCTACGTTGGCCTTTTTTTTTTTTTTTTTTTTTGATGAAACAAAGTAGGACCAACTCTTTCAATTTGTCTTTTAGTTTGGAATGGGGAATACTTGTGTAAAGTGTAGAAGAAAAGTCAAATGTAATTAGCTAGCTATAGCTAGCTAAACCTCACACTTGAAAGTTGTTTGTAGATTCGCCATATTGACAAAACTGGATAAGCAAACCAAACAGACACACTAGGCCAATGTGACAACAACTGGGATCCAGCAGCCAAAACCGTGCAAACATACACCACAGACATACAACCCAGAAAGAGATATTAGACAATTTTTATAAATTAATTTGACAAAACTGTCGAATGGCCCCTCTGAAAGAACGGTTAAATGGGGCAATCCTGAATTAAACGTTATTTATTAAAATATTTGCTTTTTCTTTGATGAAAAGTTAAACCAGTATTTTATCCCCTCCGAGGCACCTGATATCAACCTCTGTTTAATGGTGGGGTTCGTATTGCTCAGCCTTTAGTTTTCTTTGTTCTGTTTTGTCCACTGCTGTTTATCTTTTGTCCGTTTTTTTTTTTTTTTTTTTTTTTTTTTTTTTTTTTTTGGGTGTTGTCAGTTTGTTTTTTGACTTATGAGAATACCTATTGTGTATCTTTTGATATACTTACATTTACAGTTACTTTGAAAACCAATGAATCAATAAAAAAAAAACTTTAAAAGACTCCGAAAATTGTTCTCTTCTTTATTGATTTTGTTATTCATTTCATATTTATTTTGGTTTTGAGAAGCATTCAAATCCATTAATTACTAGTTGTCATTTTTAAACAAAATATGAATGTGCATTATATTAATATTATATTCCTACTATCAGGACTGAAATATATAATTTTGTAATAAACATTGTGTACAATATACAAAAATACCTGTTATTTCTTTAATATACTTTTCCTTTTCCTGAGAATCAATTCTGATAAGGTCGTTTCCAAGACAAAATGAAACATTATTTCGGTCAGAGGTATCAATTCTTGGTCCAAACTGAAGGCACATGTCAAGTTCTCTATAGTTGAAGAAATCTAATAAACATCTGCCAGACCCTATTCGATAAAAAAAAACCCAATGAATAATTATTAAGCAACTGGAAACTTTTACTTTCATAATTCCCCGTGGCTTTGAACCAGTTTCGATCAATTCAATAGTTTTGGTTAAGCCAAAATTTCTGATTAACATGAAAACGAAGATACCAAGAGAATAATCACACATTGGAAATCGTAAAAAGAATACAGCACCAGGCCAAAAGAAGAAGAAAAACGAAACGACATCCCAAAAACACAGGCACAAAATCAAAAACATTGAGAACCACAAATTCAATCCCAAAACAAGGAATAAACTTCTGAACAGCAAGCTGTAATAGTTCTTGCCCTTACGTCACAGTACCCAAATTGCACCGAGTACCAAAATTGCACCTATGCAGCAAAAATAGCAGCGGAAATCTTACAAATTTTCTTATAGACTAAACAATTTGTATTTTTATGATTTGACATTATGCACGTCTTTCAACATAGGTAAATATATTTAAATATACACAATGTGTTTTTTTCTATGTTGTGATGTTACACTATTGTTTCAGAAAAAGGGTGAAGGTTTGGTACCATTAAAACGTTTAAACCCGCTGTATTTGTTTGCACCTGTCCTAACTCAGGAATCTGATGTTCAGTAGTTGTCGTTTGTTGATGTGGTTCATAAGTGTTTCTCGTTTCTCGTTTTTTATATAGATTAGACCGTTGGTTTTCTCGGTTGAAGGGTTTTACTAGTAATTTTTGGGGCCCTTTATAGCTTACTGTTCGGTGTGAGCCAAGGCTCCGTGTTGAAGACCGTACTTTGACCTATAATGGTTTACATTTATAAATTGACTTGGATGGAGAGTTGTCTTATTGGCACTCATACCACATCTTCTTATATCTATATACAATACATTCACAGTATATATCAACAGATGACGTATTCACTGGTAAAAGTAAAATGTACGGAAACGTCGCCATGCGACGTCCACAAAAAGTCAACTTTTAAAAATGAGCAAATAAAATATGTTACAAGCATCCATTTCTTAAAAAATGAATAGTAAGCATGGACTAATGTAAAATTTTTATAAATTTTTGAAGAAATAAAACAAAACATCTGTTATTCGATTTTTAAGGATGTGAATTTAAGTATGGATGCAATTTGGGTACTCCTCATTACAGAATCATGGATCGTTTGGAGGTCGGTTCAAACCCATTTTTCTATGATTCAATATGTATTCAAAATTAAATTGGTTGAACCATATAGTGAATAATGATACATCTACAAAATAAACACAGAATGGAAACATTTGTCTGGATCAGAAATAAACGTAGGTGAAAAGACTTGTCAAAATAGGTGCAATTTGGGTACTCTCAAGTTAGCTACGCTTATCTATTGGGCGAAGACGATTCATAGATTTACATCTGCATAATAAATGGAAAGTTCACGATGAGAAAATTTAAGTCATAAAAATAGTGTGTAAACGTTTATTTTTTAACCGACCCTCTAAATCAATTGCATGACGTAAGTCACGATATGAAGAACCCTAGAAGTACCTCTTGGGATCTTTATTTTAAATCCAAGGGGATAGACGAGCCAATCCTAGTTAGCAAAAATTTATATATTCAGCTAGATGGTATCATGAAATACCGGAAGTGATGTTAAAGTATGGTGTCAGACTATTTTTATACATTCTCTGAAGTCAAATTTCAAAAATTTTAAATCCTTGGCGCCTTACACCTTATATTTCTAAGTTGAATATTTCAACATCACAATTAATGAGGTGATGTGTTAAACTCTGTATTTGATATGATAATATGAAACATGCTTCTAGTATAACACTTCGAATAGATATGACTACACATCAGACGGAACATTTCAATTCTTGACTGAGCATGTTCATATCATCGACAAAAGCATACAACTAAAAGGTAAAATAACAAAAATATCAAACTCCAATGAAAATTCTAATCAGAAAGTCCCTTATCAAATGGCAAAATCAAAAGTTCAAACACACCAAACGAATAGAAATCAGCTGTAATATTCCTGACTTGGTCCAGGCATTTTTTTATGTAGAAAATGGTGGATTAAACCTAGTTTATAGCTAGCCAAACCTCTCACCTGTATGACAGTCGCATAAAATTCCATTATATTGACAACAATGTGTGCACAAAACAAACAGACATAAAAGGTAACAATGTTCAAAATAGGGGCACAGCAGTCAACATCGTGTTATAATCTTAATCACCATAAAAACAAACAAATATATCAACAAAGAAAACAGTCCAATGAAGTAGACATTCCCTCCTCGCAACACATCTCTGCAAACAAAAGAAAACAACTAGTCCTAGTCTAAGAAACGATAACTTGAAATTGCAATTGACAGTTTTAGAAAAACAGCTTTTCCCCTTGTCATCTTCTTCATAGACAATAGATGATGCCTGTAAATTGTTTAGATTAGAACTGAGATGGGAAACATAAGTTGTTATACAATTTGATGCATATAAATATCTAGTCGTACACAAATGATGCATATATACCCAACTGTTCCCGTATAAATGGTTCATCATTTATTAAAACAGCATGTATATCTTTTGTGTCATCGAGTTGTCTGAATCTGTTCTATTAATGATTTATTTCTTATTTCATCATTCTTGATATCTTCTATCCTTAAACCAAATTTTCCAATTTTTTCAAAGAAGAAGGGAAATTGAAAATTAAACCGGACCCTATAGGCTATGAAACTTTCTGTTCAGATATCAGTAACACATGAGGATTTTGTGTAAAATGAATATCGTTAATATACCGCATATTTACTTACGTCATCATGATTTTACTCCCTGTGTCATAGGTGACCATGATATTTTCCAACTTTTTTAGTCAAGAGTTCATCCTCGATTTGTATTGTATTTGTCGCGGCGATATAGCTTTTTTTCGTAAAGCAATCAATCACCTATCAATCAATCATATTGGATTCGTTTTGCTCAAGTTGTTTCTTTCTGTGTAGTGTTCGTATACTGTTGTATGTCTTTCTTTTCTTTTTCTTGTGGTATTTTATTTCCTCCTTGCTGTATTCCTCTATTCTATATAGACGCTATTCCAAAGCAAATTGTGTTACTGGAGGTTATGCTATAAATAGATTTTTCATTTTTACATAATCTTGTTTTACCTCCCTATGGCAAAGTTTTCCTGAAAACTTTCAAGACCTCCTTTAGTTGTCCCGAATATTGAACTGAGTTTCCGTTATTTTGAACATATAGTGGTGTAAAATAAACTCATCTTAAGTACCAGGCTTAAACAAATTGTACACCAGAAGCGCGTTTCGTATACTCAAGACTCATCAGTGACACTCGAAATTAAAAAAGTTAAAAAGGCCAAATAAAGTACGAAGTTGAAGATCATTGACGTTAAATTCACTATAATTTTAATAAATAGTTAAGTGGGAAAAAAGTGTACTTACTATCTCTTGTAATGTAAAATTTCCAACCAGCAGCAGACTTGTTTATGACTGTATATATGAAAGGGTCGTGATGTAGAATGCAAGTTTTGGTCAAAGTATTAAAGAAGAATGATACGCAACGTTTATTCCGAGAACAACTGGTTGTACATTCGACAACTGAATTGACAGTTATAATATCAATGTTATTTTTATCCTCATATTTATTATCAAACTCCGATTGGTGATGTGCTGAAATTTGAATTTTTGAAAAACAGAAAACCAAATAATTCGGAAAATACAAATATAAATAAAATATTTGAAACAGCATAATTCCTTCTTTTTAACATGAAATCAAAATTTTCATTCAGTAAGCAAAAGTGATTAATCCAATTTAATTAATTGTTCAAGATTCTTAATAGCCAATCATATCAACGGATAATTTAACACGTGCATACGCACTGCAGTCGGTGTAATGCATTTAATGATATCTGTCATAGATACATTAGTTTTGCAAAGTAAAGATTGTTTTCAGATCTTTAAAATAATTGAAGTATTGATAAAAATGAAATAACAAGTTTTCTTTTCTTTTTTTTGTGAAAGAAAAAAATTGGTTTCGATCATATTTTTTGTAAGTACCTCAACATGTCAACAATACGTCTACAATTAATTACTGTTTTGATTCAGAATGTAGTATTCACACATAAATATTTAAATATTAATTAATAACGTATAATTAAAAAACAAACTCATGACATTTATTTTTATTTGTCAATAAGATCAATTATGATGTCCTATAAATGATATATGATCCCCAGCATGTCGATCAAAGTTAGACTAGTATGTCTTATGGGAACAAGGAAAATTATCTATAATGTAGGATTTTAATACTACCCAAAGCTAAAAATGTCTTCCATTTATATAGACATGTATATGAAATAGAATAAACATCAAAACAAACACAAAGTTTATAGTTTATAGCGCTTTCATCCTCGTTGTTTTATTTTTTTCTTATTGAGACGTTGTTAAATGTTTCCATGACGTTACGTTACAATTTGTAACGACGAACTTGAATGTTCTTGTCCTTTATCGGTTTGGCTCTGACACCCGTATATTGCAAGGAAGAGAACCAGCCTAACAATATTTCATTCATAAAAGCTACCCACTCAAGGTAATCGATGACGTAATTAAAAAGGCAAATGAATGAGAAAAGTACACAGCTCCGCACAACAAGACAAAAAGAAAAGAATTAACAGAAGTAGCTATCCATTATTTTGTCTTCCAACTTCTGGAGTGAGTTGTATTTTTTTATACATACAAGTATTTCTTCATAAAATATTAATTAAGTTACTGTGACTTGACTGTAAGTGTTGCTCTCCCCTATTGCAGTTTATTAAAAATTCTGACCAAATTGCTATTTATCTCATCAAACCAAACTGTTCAACTTATCAGAAATTTTAACAAACTGCTGTAGAATAACACAGTCAAGTGGTTAAAGTGCAAGGGGATAAAAGAAAGCATACTTACAATCCTATAAGACTTTAATTCCCTTAATTGATATCATGAAAAATTAGTCTTACAATTTCTATACAAATTTTATTGAAATTTTCACGCGCCTCTGAGTTCAGTTTATCTTTCAAGGGGTATGGAAATATATTTATTCACTGTCATTGGTTATAAACTGAGAGACAATTTAAATGATGTGCACTCATGTCATAACATGCAGTAAGTGATGTGCACTCATATCGGAACAGGCAGTAAGTGATGTGCACTTATATCGTAAAAGGCAGTCATTGATGAGTACTCATATCAGAACAGGCAGAAATTGATGGGCACACATATCGGAACAGGCAGTAGTTGATGTGCACTCATATATCGGAACAGGCAGTAAATGATGTGCACTCATGCCCGAACAGGCGGAAAATGATGTGCACTCATGTAAGAACAGTCAGTAAATGATGTGCACTCATGTCAGAACAGTCAGTAAATGATGTGCACTTATATCGCAACAGGAAGTAATTGATGTGCACTCATATCGGAACAGGCAGTAATTGATGTGCACTCAAATATCGGAACAGGCAGTAAATGATGTGCACTCATGTCAAAACCGGCAGAAAATGATGTGTACTCATGTTAGAACAGGCAGTAAATTATGTGCACTCATATCGGAACAGGCAGTAATTGATGTGCACTCATATATCGGAACAGGTAGTAAATGATGTGCACTCATGTCAGAACCGGCAGAAAATAATGTGCACTCATGTCAGAACAGACAATAAATGATGTGCACTCATGTCAGAACAGTTAGTTAATGATGTGCACTCATATCGCAACAGGAAGTAATTGATGTGCACTCATATCGGAACAGGCAGTAATTGATGTGCACTCATATATCGGAAAGGCAGTAAATGATGTGCACTTATGTCAGAACCGGCAGAAAATGATGTGTACTCATGTCAGAATAGGCAGTAAATGATTTGCACTCATGTCAGAACAATCAGTAAATGATGTGAACTCATATCGGAACAGGCAGTAATTGATGTGCTGTCATATCGGAACAGGCAGTAAATGATGTGCACTCATATCGGAACATGAAGTAATTGATGTGCACTCATATATCGGAACAGGCAGTAAATGATGTGCACTCATGTTAGAACCGGCAGAAAATGATGTGCACTCATGTCAGAATAGACAGTAAATGATAGGCACTCATATACGAACAAGAAGTGAATGATGTGCTCATAACAGATAGTAAATTATGTGCACTCCTATCGGAACAGGCAGTAAATGGTGAGCACTCATATCTGAACAGGCAGTTAATGATGTGCACTCATGACAGGTAGTAAATGATGTGCACCCATATCAGAAAAGGCAGTAAATGATGTGCATTCATATCAGAACAGGCAGTAAACGGTGTGCACTCATGTCAGAACAGTCAGTAAATGATGTGCACTCATATCCGAATAGGCAGTAAATGATGTGCACTCATATCCGAATAGGCAGTAAATGATGTGCACTCATATCCGAACAGACAGTTATCAATGTGTACTCATGTCAGAACAGGCAGTATATGATGAGCATTCACGACATAACAGACAGTAAATGATGAACACTCATATTCGAACAGGTGTTAAATGATGTGCACTCATATCCGAACAGACAGTATATAATGTGCACTCATATCGGAACAGGCAGTAAATGATGAGCACTCATATCCAAACAGGCAGTTAATGATGAGCACTGATAATCGAACAGGCAGTAAATGATGTGCACTGATATCCGAACGAGCAGTATATTATGTACACTTATATCGGAACGACAGTAAATGATGAGCACTCATATTCGAACATGCAGTAAATGATGAGCACTCATATTCGAACATGCAATAAATGATGTGCACTCATATCAGAACAGTCAGTAATTTGTGTGCAGTCATATCGGGACAAGCAGTAAATGGTGTGCATTCATATCCGAACATGCAGTATATAATGTGAACTCATATATGAACAGGCAGTAATTGATGTGCACTTTTATCCAAACAGGCAGTAAATGATGATCACTCATAATCGAACGGGCAGTAAATGATTTGCACTCATATCGGAACAGCCAGTAAATGATTTGCACTCATATCCAAACAGACAGTATATAATGTGCACTCATATCGGAACAGGCAGTATATAATGTGCAATCATATCGGAACAGGCAGTATATAATGTGCACTTATATCGGAACAGGCTGTAAATGATGTGCACTCATATGCAAACAGGCAGTATATGATGTGCACTCATATCTGAACAGGCAGTAAATGATGAGCAATCATATCCGAACAGGAAGTAAATGATGTGCACTCATATTCGAACAGGCAATAAATGATAAGCACTCATATTCGAACAGGCAGTAAATGATGTGCACTCATATTCAAAGAGGTAGTGAATGATGTGCACTCATTTCCGAACAGGCAGTAAATGATGTGCACTCATATGCAAACAGGCAGTGAATGATGTACACTCATATTCGAACAGGCAGTAAATTATGTGCACTCATATCCGAACAGGCAGTAAATGATGTGCACTAATATTCAAACAGGCAGTGAATGATGTGCACTCATATTCGAACAGGCAGTAAATGATGTGCACTCATATTCGAACAGGCAGAAAATGATGTGCACTCATATCAGAAAAGGCAGTTAATGATTTGCACTGATATCCGAACAAGCAGTTTATAATGTGCACTAATATTGGAACACTCAGACAGTAAATGATGAGTACTCATTTCCGAACAGGCAGTAAATGATGTGCACTCATATCCGAACAGGCAGTATATCATATAAACTGATGTCAAAACAGGCAGTACATGTTCAGCACTTATATCCGAACAGGCAGTAATTGATTTGCACTGATATCCAAACAGGCAGTTTATAATGTGCACTCATATTGGAACACTCAGACAGTAAATGATGAGCACTCATATCCCAAAGGCAGTAAATGATGAGCACTCATATTCGAACAGGCAGTGAATGATGTGCACTCATATCTGAACAGGCAGTATATAATGTGTACTCATATCAGAACAGGCAGTAAATGATGAGCACTCATATCCAAACAGCCGGTAAGTAAATGATATGCACTCATATCAGAACTGGCAGTAAATGAAGTAGAAACTGCATAGTAAAAGTAAAATAAAAACCTTTATTTATATGAAAATACACTTTGTTGTAAAAAAAATATATATCTGAACAAAAAATCAAAATACTGTAAATTCAAAAATTATTGTGAGGTTTTTATTAATGTGAATAATGCAACTGGGTAAGTTTTGCAATAATTAGAACTGGCCTTCTGATATCTGATACATAAATCTGTATGAAGCTTTTCCTGAAATTGAAATAATTAATATCGCACTTTAGTTCTATATATATACAAAAAACGCAATAATAAAAGCCTGCAAATATTTCTGAATTTACAGTACAATATTATTCTATGAAAGAGTTGTTACTAATGAAATAAATAATGCTGTTATTTCAATATTATTTAGAAAAACTGCATTAAGTGTTCAAAATTGTGAAAGGAAATTTAAGTTAAAACTTATTTATAAAAATCACAAAACTAACTCAACCTATAAACTTTAGCATTAAAAAAATGTTTCTATGATATATTATGCATATATTGATAAAATAACACGACAGAGAATATACTTTCCAAAACACAGTTGAATCATAAGTAATATTATATAAATAACACATAGCTGAGAGGGTGATAGAGCAGATTGTTACCCCGAGAAAACATTGTCAACTGAGGCGAAGCCAAGGTTGACAATGTCTTTTCGAGGGGTAACAATCTGCTCTATCATCATCTCAGCTATGTGTTATTTAATTTATTATACTGAATGTTCTGTTAGTACTGTCTATTAAATTTCAAATTCAAAGTAATAAACTATGACGTCTTATACATAACAATCATCCGTATTTGATTAAGCACACACTTGATCAAGCGTCTCCATGAAGGGTAATAGAGTGTTTGCCATGGGATAGAGTAAATTGTCTCCCTTGTATTAACCAATCAAAATCAGGCATTTTGACATGAAGTATAATAAATTATAATTAGACACTACAAAATTAATTAAGCTTCTGAGACAAATTTTCATTCATATCTATAACTTAAGAGTAATGGAAGATCTATTATTTGGACAAAAATGAAAATGAATTAAGACTACTTTTCTATTCAAGCAAATCTCTATTGAAAATGCAATGGAATTATGAGGCAAGTTTTGAGCATTTTAATCAGGATAACTAGAATAATTTAATGTATGACTTCATCATAGATTGCCATTCAATTTTTACAGTTGTCCTTTTTTTTTCATTTGATAATTGTTACTATGACAATTTTCAGCCTGTTGGGTTAGCTTTTTTCCACAGTTTTTTACGTTCTATGATGGTGACTAAAATATCTTGGAAAAGTCTATCAACACCATCCCCTGTGGCTGCTGATGTCTCAAAATATCTGAAATGGAAAATAAATTGGGTACAAAAACTCATGTGATAAGAAATATCAACAAAAAAGTTTCAGCAGTGCATCCATATGTTTCAGAGTTTAGTATGACATCCATTTTCACTGAACTAGTACACATTTTTGTTTAGGGGCCAGCTCTCTCTAAAATATTGTTAGAAGATAAAGTCAAAATTCTGAAAAATCATGTGTTAAACATATGAAAATAGTAAGAAAAAAGTAAAATCACAAAAATACTTAACTCCAAGGAAAATTCAAAAAGGAAATTCCCTAATCAAATGGCAAAATCAAAAGCTCAAACACATCGAACGAATGGATAATAACTGTCATATTCCTTTTTAATTCATTTAAAATCATTTTTAATTTCTATCATAAAGAGAAAATCATGCTTTTTCTGACTTATCATAACAGTAAAAAAACTTTTGTTTATGTTTGAAAAACAAACAGTATGTAGTGGAGTTTTTACATTTTAATTCTTTTATTCAACATTATCTCTTCAATTTGTTGTTGTTTTTTTTTTATTTTACAAAAACAATCAAATGTTAAAAAATGGAGATAATCCACTTTCTGTACCGATCCTGTTTTGTGAGTGTTTTCTTTACTAATTTCATAAAGCATGATAAGGACTTTTTAAACATGTTAAACATGTTAAGGATGTGCACCTCTGAGGAGCCAAAAATTTCTAAAATTAAACTTTTTTCTTAACCTGATTTTTGGGTTTATATGACTGTAAAAAAATAATTGGTGAAGAAAAAATCATATGGTGGTGCACTTCTTTTTTGCTACGGCCATTTGAAAGTACCCAATTTTGATGATTTTCCTATTTTTCATCAATTTTTACCCATTTTTGGGCTATTATCATGAAAAAAATCACAGTTTCACAATTAAACCTTTCTTCATACTTTCACTAAAGGTGAAATGGACCAATCTGAATAAATTTTAGTCAAAAAAAACTATAGGTAGGTGTTAATATAAGAAAGTTTTATAAAATTTTGTTGCTTTTTCGTGTCAAATTTACCATGCTATCAATTTTGTAAATTTGGGATTTTTATCTTTTTTTAGAACAAAAAGCATATTATTTCAACTTCTTTGTTATGAATAATTGAAAAAATACATATCTAAGAAATTTGAAAAGAACAAATTGATATTGGATGTACATGTTTCTGGTAAAATCATTTCTTGTACCCCTCATCCATTTTCTCAACATTTTGGCTAATGAGACTGACATGATTAGTTATAAAATTTGAAAATTTTATTACTCAAAAACTACTTATTATAAATACACAATGTTTTCACTGAGTTAAGTTTGATTAATCATTATAATATTTTTTAAATTCATTGATATTTTCCACTTGTATCACATGTTTTGGCTTTTATTCCAGAACGAGATTTTAACGAGACTGAAACGTCAGAAGAATACATTCTTAAATACCAACTTGTATCTACAAATTATAGCATCCCATCAATAACACAATCTAGAATTACATAAGTACAAATAAAATTTTCTCTCTGATTATTTTGCCATCTACCAATTTCAATAGAAATTTTTGTGTTCAAAGATCTAAATCTTAGACTGTTTACGCAAAAAAAAAAAAAAAAAAAAAACTCATTCTAGTCCAGTAATACATTTCTTGAACTTGCTGTACTTATCAAAATACGATTTTCATATGATCAAATCTCATATAGTAAGAGCCCCAAGGGTGACTGGGGAGTAGAAGTATGGTCACTATTGGTCTTCCTCCGACCGGCAGTAAAACCTTGCTAAAGTGGGCGTCCGTTTGGCTGTGCGGGATGTACAAATTTGCAGCCACGTCCGGTCAGAATGGGGACGTTAAATCAGATGCCTCGTGTAAAGAGAGTGCCACGCTCTTTGCACGTTAAGAACCCTTGCAACAACTCTTTGGGGGTCCGTAGGTGACCTGTTACAAGGCTAAATTTCTGTCCCTCTCCAGTATACCCTCATTTCCCGTGGCAGTCTAAATTTCTCCAACCTTAATCCCGGACGCCCCTATTACAGAACCTACCCTTTTGTATTTATTGTTAATTTATTCTCGTCCTGAATATGCATGAAATATTTGCCACTGGACGTTTAGCAACCAACAATCAATCAATCATATAGTAAGATTTTATTTCTTATTGAAATTGTACTTGTCCAGTATTGCAAGCCTTGGATGAATTTAAATAAATTCTGAAATATTAATTTATCTCCGTTTTCCTCTCAGTTTCTGTCATTTATCATAGTTAGGTATTTTTCTAATACTCAAAATTGAGTTTTTGTATCACATTCCGAGCAGTGTGATACGAGAAATATGTCTTCATGCAAGAAATATATAACAGGTCACGGTCATAAGAGAAACTGTATTAAAATGCATTGAAAGGGAGTTTTTATTTTCTTCATAATCGTAAAAATGCACTACGCATAAAGTAAATTTAATACATGTAACATGAAACAATTCCGAAACAAGTTAAATGTTTAATTCAATTTTATTCAAAACACTATACTAATAACATGATATTCATAAGCAATTAGGATAATCCAATCGATTTTGTTGATTGGATAATCAAGGCTGAGTAGTTGTGTAATCAATGACACTTGCCATTATCTTATAAAAATAATAAATATCTCTCGAAGTTTATTTTCAAAATCTACTAAAGTTTACAACTAAAATAAACAGAATGCAACGAATACTTATATCCGTCATGTGTGCACATACGATAACTATAAAGAGTCCTGGGTGCACGTTTAACTGAGTGCACTCAGGAGGTCCTGGACAGTGTTTAGACGTACCCTCTTAGATAACAATTAGAATCTCGTATTTTCATCCCTAGACACATTTACTTTTTAAACTATCAAAATGATTTAACTTCCGTTAAATAAATCACAAATAAACTTTATTTCATTGAAAACTCACAAAATACAATATCAGGATAAATTTTCCCATTCCGAGCCTCTGAAAATTTTCTTCAATTTTAACACATGCGCAAAGTCAACTTTCGAATACACATCCTCAATGGAATTTAGTACATCAGGAGTTTGTAAACATTGACCGATAAGACAACAATTTGAAATAAAATGAAATATTATCATGCTGAAAAGGTTAGACCAGAACAAGTCCAACCGACGTATAACCTCTGAAACAACTGTCATGTGCTTAAACGAAAGAAATACACTCAAACCATCACGTATGCACAATATGCATGTTGACTCGTCCACAATGACATGTGCGTATAATTTACCAAGCTCATAGATCAAACATTACTATGTAACTGACCAATACCATTTACTGCAACATATGATACGTTGATATAAGTAATGTGCAAATTATCTCGCACAAACTCTTGAAATATAAAAAAGGGGTAATTGTAGATCATTACAATATTTATAACGGCATTATTCAATAAACTAAACTTGTTATACGTTTTTCTTTGTATCGAAAATTTGAAGTAATAGGAGATTGACAAGGCGTGTTTATTTCTGCTAATATTAATTCGATATTATGTTTAAATTTATTATAATACTGCAATATAAGAGGAGGTAAGATTAACTGATTATTGCTTTCTGAACGTGCAGTGGCAAATATTGCATGCTGATTTGTGACCGAGAGAAGAATTTTCAGTAAAAAAATAAGAAAATACATGCGTTTTCGTTGAAATAGATTTTAAAAATGACCAGAGAAAGACGACCAAAATATGTAACTAGGCTCCGTGTTGAAGACCGTACTTTGACCTATAATGGTTTACATTTATAAATTTTGACTAGGATGGAGAGTTGTCTCATTGGCACTCATACCACATCTTCTTATATCTATATAAAATTCATAATGAAAAATACTGATGACAATCGATTAGTAGATCATTTTACCGTCAAAGTCGAGTATTTGACTGTTGTCGCAAAGGCGAGACATAGCGATCCTATACATTCATTCGTCGGAGTCCACAAATATTCACTCTGTCAGTGTGGTTTAAGTTTTGAAATTTTAATTAGGCAGTATTTCAGATAGCATCACATTCAAGCAATCTTGTTTAGTAAAAGAGCTTACTTGATTCTGTTTTGATTGGCCCATTTCTTTGATTCATTTGTACTAATTACTCGTTTCTGTTTTAAATCAGTCTGTAAATTACAAAATTTTAATCAATACAAATATGTAGTACTTGGTACATGTATATTTTGCATTATTCACATAAAGGATCTTTTTATCCTCTAGACTTTGTTTACTGAGTCACAGTGTTTTAAGAATTTTGTTTATATGCAAATCTACTTTATTACAGGCAAAACTGGTGTCAACTTCAAATTGCTAATTACTTCAAAATACAAAACTGTCAGCTTGATAACTGATCCACATGTAGGTTAGAAATTCATGCATGAGGAAGTGAAGTGGGATTTAAAAACAAGAAATTTCAAGAAAATCATTGAAAATATCTGCTTTTTATTAATGTTTTACATTGAATCATGTCGATAGTCTTTCCTAGGAGAAGGTTAACTCCTCGATCAAGACTCTAGTTATCTTCACATATATGTTTCTGTTGGCATTGCAAAAGTATACAGTATGTCAAGTTGTACCTTTACAAAGTTAAAAAAATCCCATAAAAGTTAATCACAACGATAAAGTAATTAAGCTAGAAAGGGCTTAATACAAAAAAAAACATTAAGATACTGTAAATTCAGAAATTAATGTGTTCATTTATCATGTTTATTATTGCGATTTTTGAAGAATGGACAAAGATGCAAGATTATTTATTGCAATTTCAGGAAAATCTGCAGACGGATATATGCACCAGATATCAAAATGCTAGTTCTTATCATTGCAATACTTAACCAGTCGCAATATTCCCATTAATAAAAACCTTGCAATAATTTCTGTATTTACAGTAAGTTGGTTTACAGTTATTTACAAACTTTACATAAAGTTTTTTATCAGAACTTAATCACCCTTCTGACATGTCTTAACCAAATAATTTAAAGCCATAAAGTGTTATAATCATAAAGGAAAAGAGTGGTAGACATATACCTTTAACAGGCTGATTTTTTGTCGTTCAATATTTAATGTACATAAATTAGGCTGTTACTTTTCTCATTTGAATTATTTTACATTTGTCATTTCAGGGCCTTTTTATAGCTGACTATGCGGTATGGGTTTTGCACATTGTTGAAGGCCGTACAGTGACCTTTAGTTGTTAATTTCTGTGTCATTTGGTCTCTTGTAAAGAGTTGTTTAGTTGGCAATTATACCACGTCTTGTTATTTTTATTTGAAATTTATTTCAAGGAAAAAACCCTAAAACCCTATGATACATTTAATTCATACATTGGTACCAGGGGATGTTCTTTGAAAATTGGATTACTGTCAACAGAGGTAATTGACAAATATCTCGTCCTGATCTCTACTTATATCTATACATAACAAATATTGGCTGCAACAATGAGATAAGTTGAGTTTCTTTTGTATACTGCTTGATTTCTTTAAACCATCAAAGGAGGTTTTAAGTTTGTGTCATCAAATACTATGAAAATTTTGCATTTGGAAATGACTTTGTGGCACAGTTGCAATAATATTGACAAGCATTTTAATGTATGGTTACAAACCTTATTAGCTACAACAATGAGATCAGGGGTTCCAGTTGTGTATCGCTGAATTTCCTTAAGCCATGAGTCAAGGGCATCAAATGTGGCTTGGTTTGTGACATCAAATGCCATAAAAATAGCATCTGCTTGGATGTAAAGTTCATTTCTTACATCAATGTATTCTGTACTGCCTGACAGATCCCAAAGATGGACTCTCACTAAAAATATTGAACAGCGTTAACTATTATTGAAGGAGTAAAATATTAAATGATACCTCATATGATACAAGTTTCTTATTTCCAGCAGTTAGAAAGTGTTTTTCTTTAGATGGTTTGTGAAAATTAAAGGACATGTCTTTATCGCCGCCCCCAACAATAGTTGATGTAATTTTGCAATATTAAGATATTATTATGTAGTTATCTTTTCATTCTCTTTTATTTTATTTTTTCTCATTGAAAATCCTCTCTGATGAAAGTTTTTACTTATGTGGTAAAGGTCTGTGGATTAAATTTCAGTCTTAATTTAGAGACGATATATTTTGTTTCTGAATCCGTTTATAAATTACTTCAATATTTGTTTTAGTACATCTTGTTTTGAATATAAAAAATATGTTTAAACCACTTTTCATTCTTGCTAACAGTTTTCAGCTGAAAATTTAAATCTATATCAAATATATATAATACGGAATAGAAAACAATAATTGTCTTTTTATAAAAAGAAAACAAACTATTTTGTGTTGCTCTCTTAATTAAATACATATGTATTAAATAGCTGAATAAATGTGGGCAGTTTGAAGAAAATTACACGTCTCAAAGTTTTGTATACAAGTAAAAAGAAAATATTATTCACTATTAGTTATGCTAATAAGTCTCACGCCATTTTCATTTTACGATTACATAATTGCTTGAAAAAATAAAAGATTTAAAAGCAAAATGTTCTTGTTAATTCTTTCAATTGCATTAAAGTTTTATAAAAAAAACTATACTTGATTTTGACCTCGTTTTTTATCGGTAAATTATATTACTTACGAAAAGAGACATACTTACGTAAAATAAACGGAAACTAACGCTGAATATAAAATGAGCAGTTTAAAGAAAATTACGTGTCTCAAAACTTGTATATGCAAGTAAAAAGAAAATACTATTCACCATTCGTTATGCTTAATAAGTCTACGCATTTTCTCTTTACGATTTGTTAGCATTACTTTAGGATAAATAATACAACAGGAATACTTCTATAGCTGCATCAACTCGTCGTTGCATAATATTCATTTACGCACAATGAATGTAAACTTTGTGTTGTATTTAGGACAGTGATCTTTAAATATTTTTTAAAGGAATTAATTGCCCTGGGAAGACGATACACATCTCAGTGATCAACAGTGTGTGGTTGAACTTTGAACTTGACTTCGCTCACAATATTGAATGCTAAAAATAGTGACATCAATTTTGTCCACGAGATTTTTATTTGGCGGGAAATATTATCACGTAACAGTAAACTCGGGTGACCTTTCTGGATGACCGTGGAAAATTCATTCAGGGTTTAAATTTGCTTTGTAATGATTGACATTTGTGTGCGTTAAGATTGAGGCTCTAGAAGGTCCTTTTACAATTGATTAATCGGAATCTAAAATATAATCCTTTTCTGAATAAACGAACACCAGCCTTTTATTTCACGTTTCTCAGTCAGCACAGAACGTAAACCTGGACATTATTTATACGTCCATGGTCAACAATATACATTAATGGTAGATGAAAACACGATGCATGTCGTTCAGTTCCTGTTGGGTGTTGGTAGAGATCCTCTGTGAAAATGTGCAGATCGTTAAAATCCGATCCACATTTTTTTTCTTCACGTATTTCTTTCACGATATAGTTTCATTTTAATATTCTATAGTAATTGTTGAAATTATTTCGACAAGGACTTTAAACATCCAATTTTATTTTAAATAATAAAGGATTAATAACAAATCATAACAGAGATAAACAACACATGATTTTTTCTTCTTCATATAATTAATTAGGTTGTGATTATTGTGTTGTGTCTGGGCGGGGAATGTCTCTTAGTGTTGTGTTTTTATGAATATAGGGCACATTGCATACAAAACGTTTTCCCTTCGTTCAACAGAGTTGTCACTTTACAGTTTCTTTTCTGAATTCAAATAATTCAAGTCGGTAATGTACCGGAGGTAGTGAAACAATATTTTACATTGCAAAATAAATTGAAAGTAACAGAGTTCACTTGTTGGTCCGATAAATTAACTCTTGGGTTAAGATGTAGGCCTATAGAAAAGGGGAGGTAATCCATAATTAACAAAAAATAAACCACTTACAATCTATACCTTCACAATGCTGGATTTTAAAACCATAATCTACTCCAACTGTAGGTTGATAACCTGCACTAAACTGAAAAAGATAGATAAGTTAATAAGGATGGTTTTCTATAACCAATTAATATATACATATTATTATTATTACTGTAACACTTAAAGATGGGGGTGGATTTGTTATTTTTAACTGGCCTCAGTTTTGCCCCACTCAGATTATGTGCGAGTCTTATGATGAAAGAAAATCATAAGGTAGGTCTGGTGCATAAATTGGACATGGTTGATCATTTTGAATTTGCCCACTCCAGGGGCGGATCCAGGATTTTAGATTATCGAAATATTCTTTATTTAGCTGAAGATAACCCATGAAAATATATTTTTTTACATCCTATATTAACCTCAATATGTTATAATAATAAAATTAGAGATAAATGACTAATAGGTTTTGTTTTGAAAGTTAAGGGCATATGATACAGTTTTGATCCCACAGTGATTTTTGACAAAAGTTTGCATACAAGCTATTTTTCGCCTAGTCAATTCAAATATGCAATTAAAATTATACCTTCATGTGCTACTTTTAGAAATAAATGGGGGTAGAAATTTTAGACATTTACTTGAAATTTCAGTTTCTTTGACATTTCTATCCTTCGGAAGGACATACTTAACATTTTTGTTTCAAAAGATCTAGATAAACACAATCAGGTTTTTGTAAAAGCATCTGGAATATCTTCTCTACATATTAAAGTTTAATGCTTTAAATTTGTGTAACAATTATTTGATAATTTTCATTTTTATCACATTTTCATGATTTTAGTCAAAGAATGGCATTTTTTGCTGTATAAATTATCTATTAACTTAAAGAAATTTCATCGGTGATTTGTTCAAAAAAATTGGCACAAATTATCCTCATATTTGTTCAAGCCAAATGTCATTTTTGAAAAGAGGGGTCCATGAACTCTTTTTCAAGTTAAATCTGTCGGAATGATAAAAATCAGTCGAAAATGCATCTTTTCAGGATATGTCACAGTTTGACGTCGTGAAAAATAACATTTTATGTTAGCAACGTCATTACCTCCCCTGTAACTGTATCATATGCCCTTAAGTAATAATCCCCATATTACTCAAAGTACATGTATTTTGTATCTGCCTAGTATAAATGTAATATTAAGCACTCTTAAACATTTTGTATATCATACTACTTATTAGTGACAGAAAAGAAGCAGATTCAGGAAGGGGCTTAGAGGGTGTATGTCCCCCTTTTTTGGATTTTAAAAATATAATTTTTTGCTTAAAATCGTCCATAAAACAACAGTACTTTGTTTGGAGTAACATACTGTTCTTTAATCACACATAACTAAATATATATCTAACTAATTTATGGGACCATAAAAATAATTTTGAAGTGGATGGTGAGAACCTAACAAGTTAGGTGACATTATATTGCAACTGATAAGTAAACATTTGTTTACTCCAAAATCCCATTGTTCTAAAACCTTAAGGACATCATCAGGTAGTAAATGGTATTAAATGACACAAGGGAGTTTGTCTGTTCATTTTTTTTCATTTCAACCTTGACTTTCCAAATAAAAATGGAAAGATGTTGGAGGATTAAAATTGAATATAACATACCTTACTTTCACAGAAATGCTTGACAAGACATGTTTTACCTACACAGGCACTTCCAACACCAACTACCTAAAATAAAGTAAAAATATGAGTACCATCAGCAAACCAAGCATTCATAAAACCACATTATTTGGACTCTGATAATAATGATAATAAGCTGTCCAATAAACTTTTGTAAAACAATTACATAAAAGGACTGATTTCTTTTATTTCTTTATTTAAATATATTGTGCATGTAAGTCTGATCATATTGGATTCTTTTTTTCAATTTATTGTTATGTGAGCTCATCTTACATGTAGCTGAATCTTTGCTTATTTTGAACTTGTATATATATGTAATCAGTCTTCACTCCTAGCCACATGCTCACCACCTCAGTCGGGTCAATAAGAATTTTTTCTACATGCCAATAGAATCTATACAAATTTTTCCAAAAAATGAATGTCTGATGCATGTGGATGCAAAAGTTAATCACGTGAAGACTATCTGTTATAGTTGGTGTTTAGAGCTTTCTTATGCTGAATGTTAATTGCCTACTGTAAATATGAGTCATAATGACTGCGCAGTCTCTTAATAAAACTTAGTTACTAAACTATCCTGTTTTTGTTACCTTCAAGATTTTTTTTGTAAAACATCATAAAGGTCCAGCCTACAATTGGCTTTAAATCTGGAACTAAATACACCAAAAAGAAGATTTTGATTTCAAGCAAAATTGTATATATCTGATTTCCAAAAAGAATGATTGCAAGCTATAAGACAATAAAAATGAAATTCTTCCAATTTCTTTACGGTAATAACTTCTGGTGCTAATCAGATAGCACCTATCTCATATTATATGTTCCTGAAGGGAGCATACATATATATGGTAGAAGGGTGGATTTGAGTCACACAACTCAACATACATGTACTACAAAACCTTCAACAATATGATGGTTGATAAAACCCTTTCAGGTTTTTCCTTCCTTTTCTGGATTTTTAGTAAAACTTTATAATTTAAAAGGAGATAAAGTTTTTCTGCAAATTTGTACTGAAGATAAATAAAACATAAATGTGCCAGGTAGCATAGAGCTGAAATAATAAAGAGAGTTCATTGAAGATATCTATAATACATAATTTCTTGACAATAATTAACTGACCAATCAGATGACCATAATTAACTAACCACACCCGTTTGAAATATTCCCCAAAGAATGAACATGGAATATACATGTAGTAGGAATATTGCATTGAATTCCTACCAGAAATGAGTGATATTCTAGTCAGACAGTAGAAGGAATCTACCCAGAAAATAGCCGAAAAATTTAAATTAGCAGGAATTTCTTAGTAGGAATATTGTATATTCCTATCAGGAATATTCAAATTAGCAGGAAAAATTCCACCCAGAAAAAAATATTTTCTGGTAGGAATCTAAAAATATACAAAATGTAAGTGTATATATATTCACAAATACACAACTGGGTCAATCATTTAAGTTTGAATCTCAGCAACAAAGAACAAAGGAAATTCATGGAATCATGATATTCAGTTAAAAAAAATGGACTTATGAAATGTATGAGGAAACTGCAATATATGCAAGCTAGAAATTGTGTTATACATGTACATGTAGATTAGCAAAAATGTTGCTTAGATGAAATTAAGAGTTATGAACAAATAATGAGTAAAATTATGCACTATTGTTGAATTAATTGATTATTAAATATATTTGGCAGACAGCTGATCAAAAACTTCATCTTAAAAGTATAAAATTACCTTCAATCTACATCAGCCATATTTTCTTACATTTCAATATTGTAGGAATCCAGTTTAAGATAATTAAAAATATTCCAGATAGATAGATTTTCTGTTAGGAATAAATTAATTCTGGAAGGAATCTTGTAGTTTAGGGAAATGAATAATCTAATCATATTTTCTGTCCAAATTCCCACTTAAGATTTTCAAAACAGAAAAAATTCATACAGACTTTTAAAATTCTAGCTAGATAGTAGGATTTTGCTAGTAAGAATATAAAAAACTCTAGTCAGAATTTTGTTCATTTTCCCTGTCTGCCTACATGTACTTTCTATATAGAATCTTTGATTCTAGGTAGATTCCTACTACATTCCTGCTAGTTTCTAGGTGGAATCCTACTACTTATTTCGTACATTGCTGTTATCTGACAGTGTGTTTTTTTAACAAATCCTCTGGTTTTTACCCTGTGTTTATACAATGTTTAAAACAAAATATATTTTGACAGAAAGTTTTTTTTCCGATTCGATATCATTTTTATTGATAATGTGAAGCTTAAGTTTCATTAAAATACATGTATCTCATAAGATTTTTTCTTGGAATATGGAAAATAAATTGTGTTGTAGCAAGGTAAAAGATAATTCAGAAGTTTAATGCCAAGATGTTGGGAATACATGTATGTAAGACTCAAATCGACGTCCGTTCTCTAGTCGACGTCCAAATCTGACGTCACAATAATAGTCTTTAAAATAACATTCCAAATTGAGGGCCAATTTTATGCCCCTCTAATTGACGTCTTTTTTGTTGTTCTCAAATGGACGTCCAATTTTTGGCTTCTCTAATAGACCTCCATTTTGTGGACTTGTCCCAGTCAAATCACATCTTTATTAAAGGGTGGGTTGAATCTAAAACTTAAAAAGTTGTTGAAAAAAAACCAGTCCAAATCATAATACTTTTCAAAAATTGGCTGTACGTTATTATTCTATCTATTTTTTTAGTCTATATACTACCCTCTAGATGTCTTTTCATTATCTTTGTCTTTGGGTTGTTGTCTCATTGTCGTACAATGTATATAACCCACATGTCATTTATTTATATGAAAAAGAAAGGAAAGTGACAACTTATAGGTCGAGAATATTAAAGTCTTTCACCAAAATGTTAATATGCATGTACATGTAATTGTAATATGATGTTGGTGATTGTCTAATAGTCATTTTCTGATGTTTGTCCTTTTATTTTGATAACGATATCAGAAAACAGTTAAATTTTCTGTAAGCTACTTCATAAAAAGACAAAACGATACAGTTAATATAAACAAAGATTAATTTAAAATTTAATGATTCAATGAAATTAGACATTGCAATGAGAGTCTCCTCATTGATTGGATGTCATTTTTTTTATTCATTACGTCACATTTGATGTCTATTAGAAGGTTAAAATATCAGACACTGATTTGAGAACATGACGTCAGATTTGGACATCGATTTGAGGATTAGAGACCGGACGTCGTTCTGAGTCTACCACATGTATTACAGTTTTTAGGGGGTCTATGTACCTTGGTTTTCATGTGGATCCGACCCCAGGTAAATCCGTCCCAAGTCGTTCTGGCCCACACTTAAAGTTGATCTGGTCCCAATTAAAAAAATACTTACAAGGGATAAAAATTATATATATTTGACTAAAGTCCATAAATCAGGGATCTCCATGAACTGTTTTATGATGGCCCACCACCATCATTAAAATATCCTCCGACATCGTCAAATGATCACCACCATCGATAAATTATCTTTTGCCATCTTCAAATGATCCCTGCCATATTGTCAACATTTGTTTTCGTTTCATTAGCAGCTGCAATTTTTGTTAGCAATTATAATCAATTGCATGTACATGTAATTGCATAACCCGTAGGCTTATTGTATTATAATTCAAAGGGTCCTCCTTATTACAGTTTTAAAGTCCTGAGGGATATCCGGCTAAAGAATGCTAAAATTCTTTAATATTCATGATAAATATTAATGAATCTTATGAACAATAGTGCTAGCAAAGGTGCATGATCAAAAATTGTGTTTTTGACCAATAATCAAATGTTATTACTTTTCATTTGAGGAGACATTCGAATATTGTTTTCAATATTCTAAATACTGTAAATTCATAAAATATCTTTATATCAGAATCATTTTAGTAATGTTTAATGAGTTGGGATGATTATTAAGGAAACAGCATTTTATACGATTTCATTAGAAGTTATGTCAAAGAATTACTAAAATTCACCCAGCTGAAATTGTAATACATTCACAACATCCTGACGAATCGACATGAAAGCCAAGGTTCATAGACCCCCTACAAAATTGTAATATATTCCGAACATCCTAACATATTATAATAAATTGATATTGGATCAAAGTACAACTTTTTTTTTCCCTGCATTTGTGCAGAAATTTTTTCTTTCTTCCCGTCTAGTTTGTAATGGGACTTTGAGTAAAATATAGGAAGGAGCATCATTACCAAAATAATACTGCCAGTTAAACAATTAAAATAAATTCCTTACATTTTAAAATGAGTCTGAAGCTCATTCAACATACTATTTTATAGCAAACAAAATGTGAAACTCACCTTATCAATCAGTCAGATTTAAATTATCTGATAAAAATAAAAAGCCGACTTGGTATCTTCGTCTTTTAAAGATATAAATTATAAAAATTAATAATTCTTAGATATGAAAAAAACGTTACCTGATGATCATGATGATAATGTTTCTTTGTTTACATTGAAAATGACGTCACAACTAAAATCCCTAACAACAGGACCAACATCTGAAACATTTCCATATTTCAGTTTCCTTTTCAACAGATTCTGAAGTTAAATATGCTAGAATTCAAAAAATAATTTATACGCACTCGACCCCTTTCACAGCTAGGTAACACCTGCCTCATATAAGTTACTGATTTATTTTATTTTTGGTTATCTTGTCACAAACCGTAACCTTACTCACTTAATTTACTCCATTTTTTGTTGTTTTTTGTTTTATTTAATAATTTTTTTACTTTTAATTTTCATTTTTTATTAATTCTTCCTTTTTAAACATCTAGTTTAAAACCTCCCTTAGTCTCATAGAAAATACCTACTTTAACCCAATTCAGTGCATTAACTGCATCTTGTGGGTTTTTCGTCAAATGCCCTGGTTTTCTATCCATTTTTGTAACGCTCTCAACGATTCATTCCCCTTCGCAACATATAAACAATCGCCTCAATTTCGACCTTGGGTTTTCCCCTTTTGAATAAAGCGAGCATACTTTCGTAAAAGACACATTCTAAAATTTGTTTTAACTATAATGTAAATCCAAATAATTTAATTTATAGATTTCTTTTTAGTCAGCCTAAGGATATTTTAAAGTAAAAACATACCAAGTTAATTTTGACACGTATGCTAAAATATCACAGCTGACTAATTCTGTACAATTTTTTAGTACCTAAAATGAGTCTTAATATCGGAATAGATTCATTTGTATTTATAAAATAATTTGCTGTATAATAACACGTCAAAACCCTTGTAAGAACATTTTTCATATATATTTATAAATAACTTAAAAAAATAAAACGTATCGACAGACAGCATGTTTCATTTATAAAGGTATTCACCTCAAAGGCTTTGAAAGGTTAGGCTCGGAAATCACATTTATTGTTCTAGGTGTATCTTCATAAAGCTTACTACAACCAACTACCAAAGTGAAAGTTAAACAAAGTTTGGAACTGTTCATTAGAACATGGCAAATTTAGTTGTCGCATATGTTTTATGGTTCTTTGGTGGAGCTTGGGGATTACACCATTTTTATCTTGGACGAGATAGACATGCTTTTATCTGGTGGTCGACTTGGGCTGGATGTTTTGGACTTGGTTGGGTTCGTGATCTCTGGCGGCTACCAGAGTATGTTTCTGCCGCAAACAAAGATCCTGGTTACTTGAAAGATTTAAACGAAAAAGCAAAGCGATATCCAACACCTCCATTTAATGTTGTAAGATTCGCAGGAGAAGTGACAGTTGGTTTCTTATTTGGCATACTGATTCGAATTTGTATTCCAGATGACTTTGTTGAACTGTTCATTGGCCGTGTTCTGTCAATAATTGTGCCTCCGTTTGCAGTAGCAATAGGTGAGAAACTAAAGAATCTGAAGCATGTGCTACCTTATTATCTCCTGAATGTTGCATGATGGTTTTATTTAACACTCTACTTTTGGTAATCAGAAATATATACCAATATTGTATATCATGTACATGTATATTGTGAAACGTTATGAAAAACAAACAAAACAAATGAAGGCACTGGCTACGGTTACATTGAAATGTAACAATAATAAAAAAATTATTGTTACATTGGAGACTTATTGCCAGAATGCACGGTTGGGTAAGGAACCAATTAATTATGAATGTAACAATAATATTTGTGTCTACGGCTACATTAATGCACTTCAATGTATGCTGGGACTAGTAATATGTATTAAAATATAATGCATCCCAAGTTTTAAATTTTTCACCCAAAGCAAATTTGGAAATAGGAATCACTTCATCCATTGTTCAAAGTATAATGAACGTAATAAAAGGTTAGGGGTACAGTTAAATTCATAGAAGTAAAGTGAACACTTTTCTTCTTAACATCAAACCATTGAACTATATTTTTCGCCTTTGGAACTACTAAACTGTAGTAGTATCTTGTAGAACATTAAGACAATTAATACTTAAAACTGTTTAAACACTATTTGTTGAATAATAATAATAATAATAATAATGATAATAATAATAATAATATCATTATTATTATTATTATTATTATTATCAAGTACATATCGAAGAATTAAGCAACAAAACTATAGAAGGTTAAAGTTAAATAAAAAAAAATGAAAAAAAGCTGTTATTGATCATTGTTTAGGTTTAATTGGAAATATCAGGGAAGAAATTTGCATCATGTTGTTTGGAGTAAATGTGACAGATAAACTTTGCTTGCC
Organism: Mytilus coruscus; assembly: GCA_017311375.1. Taxonomy (NCBI): domain Eukaryota; kingdom Metazoa; phylum Mollusca; class Bivalvia; order Mytilida; family Mytilidae; genus Mytilus; species Mytilus coruscus. The sequence goes on from CM029608.1 coordinate 36,552,829, forward strand.
TGTATACATTTACAACAACAACAACAACAATTTTTATTTTTTGTCAATCAAGACGCCCCGAGGAGCAGTACAATTACAGTTTAAATTCAAGTGTACAAATAATTGTGGTGATTTTTTTTCATTGAAATATTTGAAATTACAATACATGACAATAAAACTAAAACTATGTAGGAGAAGGGAGACAACAAACATAGTATATTCCCAAAGATTTGATTTGATTTTTGGTGTTTTAGCGCCACTTTTAAGCACCGCCGCCAGTTTTATTGGTGGAGGAAGCCGGAGTGCCCGGAGAAAACCACCGACCTTCGATAGGAAAACTGATAATCCTAGTCAATTAAGATTGATTCGAGTGCACCCGCACGAGCGGGTTCGAACTCACAACCTCAGTGTTGACTGGCTAGTGATTACAGTAGTAACTACTTCACCACTCGCCACCGAGGCCCCTATTCCCAAAGATAATGAGTGAGTGAACACAATCAGTACCGTTGTATTATTAAAAGAAGAGCTGGGGCTACTCATGTTTTATCACTTAATTAGAACATACTCACCCTTCTCGTCCAATGAAAAGTCAGTTTTTCCTCTTATTTTCATAGTACATGGCTTTCCATGCACTATAAAATGCTATACATGAATGACTTTTCATTGTAGATTAATTATGAAAGTGAACTCTTAAGAACTACACTAACGAAGTGTACAATCCCCTGAGGCATTTTCCTTGGGAAAATAGCCTACTGATTAAAGATGAAAGAGAAAAGAATAAAAAAACATTTTGAATTTTGCAAATGTTTATACATTTTGTAATGGTACACATATATATGATAAACATAAAATGAAATGGGGTTAAGACGTAGGTAAAGTAATATTTATTCAATTTATATACCTGACATTCGAGTCATTTTTTTTCTTTCAAGAAAACAATGTCAGACTGCTGATATATAAAGCAAAGGATTTTTTTCTCGAAAAACACAATACATGTACATTTATCAATAAAAAGTAAGCATCTAATGTTGAATGGTCTGAATTCAAATATTTATACAGTGAGTATAATAATAATAAAAAAATCAAATTTCAAAAGCGGATTTATATAACATTGTGTACTTTTAAAATGAAAATTGAAGATATATAAGTATTAAATTTTACCTGAAGCAGAAGAAAACTCAAATGTTTGAACAATTTATCCTTTTGTCCTCACAAACTATGTCAGTGCTATTTCATTCCATCCATTGAAATGATCATTACCTATGTAATACATTCACTTCATTATAAAAGTGAACTCTTATTTAGGTTTGAATATAACAATGGGAAAGGATAATTTTGTAAGGTCACCGAAAGTGTGAATATGTTCTAAATTGGTCAGACAATACTTGGTCATGTTTATGAAGATTTAAAGCCCTTGGCTACGCCTTGGGCTTTAAATTTAGTCATATTAAGAATAACCTCAAGAGATAGGGAAGCCCCAAATCTCCCATCACTGCTAGGTTAGTTGATCTTCTAGGTACCTGTAGAGAATATTTTCAAAATTTAACATGTAATTTTTCAATAACTAGATCTTTGCACATCTGGAAAAATAGTTATCCCTTTTGATTGTAACTTATTTGAGAGAATTGGCCCCAAATTTCTGAGCCAGATAATAAAATTGGCTTCAGTATGTGGTCAAAAGATGTAAAAGTGTTTTAATATTAGGTTTAAAATGAGTAAAATATCTTTTGAATCTAAAAAGGCTTTTAATGCTTTATTATATAGATTGAACTTAGCATCTGTAAATCTGCAAGTTACAGTGAATATAATGCCAAGATACATGAGATAATTATATTTTTCTCATTATTTATAAGCTGACCATTAAATGTGAATTTTCCTTTGATATCCTTCCTGTGTTATCAAAAATTAACACGTTGGTTTTTTCATGTTAATTTCTAGTTCCCATTTATAACCATAATCCATTAAATTGTCCAACAATTTTGTAATCCAGATGAAGTTTCAGAAATCATAATGAGGTCATCTGCATACATTAAACAGTTAAGGGTACTGTTGTTTAACAAAACTGGGCAACAGTTAGAATCAAAATATCTGGTAAATCATTTATGAAAAGTTTAAACAATGTAGGGCTCAAATTATTCCCTTGAAGGACACCAGTATCTGATTGGAAGTATGTATCCCATGTATATATCTGTTTGGTGACACTGATAGGTGATTAGCAATCAGTAATAATAATTATAACGGCAATCAACCTTATCACACACATCTTCAAATAGACTGTCCTTATGCAAATTAAAACGTAAGCTCCGCCCGCAGTCAGAGATATAACTCTATAGGGTTATTACAGAAAATAACTGCGTGTGTTATTACAGATACTTTCATGAGTTGTCTACTCTTTATTCCTTAAATTTTCTAAATCTGTAATAACATATGTTTGTTATTTGTAAAATTATTTCATTTATAGTGGCCTCTAGGGATCTCTTGAGACTTTGTGCAGAAACTAAATGCATAGCCTTGATAACTAATTTTTAATTAAATTAATACATTTTGATTAACCATGGTAAATCAATGAGACAAGGCTGTTAAGGGATAAACTTAGCTGTGATAACAAGGCTCAGTTATTAAAGGAATTTAACTTATTATATAAGACACTTGGGAATTACTGAGAAACTTATGAGAACCTCATTACATGCTCTGGTCATTATTTCTTACAATAAATTAAAATACATTGTAATTAAGCATGATGTATGTTTGAGCAAATGCTTTGAAGTGATATAGAGAAGCTGTGATAACGCCTTTAGTTATTACAGGCATATTTTTTCTGTAATAACATATAGGTGTACTATGCAAAATTGGCAAACTATGAACTGTGTGTGAACCCCAGAAAAACATTTTAAGATTTATACCGTTTGTTTGTGCTAAGGCAGACGGTATTTTAAAGTATCGGCTATTGTATTATTCTGTTTTAAATTAAACCTTTCTGATTGTGAGATTCATTTCAAATGTGATTTAAAATATATATATAATTATAAAAAAAATAATATTTAAACCCAATTATTCCTTCCTTAATTATGATCAATTCTGTTTGCAACTTATCCCAGTGCCCCCCCAAAAAAAAAAAGAAAATATTTAAAGCATTTGGAATATAAGCAGTGGCAGCTCCAGAAATGTTTATAAAAGTAAAATCACAAAATACTGAACTCCGAGGAAAATTCAAAAGGAAAGTCCCCAATCAAATGGCAAAATCAAAAGTTCAAACACATCAAACGAATGGATAACAACTGTAATATTCCTGACTTGGTACAGGCATTTTCTTATGTAGAAAATGGTGGATTGAACCTGGTTTTATAGCTAGCCAAACCTCTCACTTGTATGACAGTCGTCAAATTCCATTATATTGACAACGATGTGTGAACAAAACAAACAGACACAATAGGTAAATGGGGCATTGACTGCCTAAGAGGGTGCCACGCAAGTCATGTTTCAGTGATTCCTAAATAATCAACAAAAATTCCACAAAAGGGGAGGGGCATCCCAAAAATCCGCCTCTTAAAGGAAGATAAAAGTATTTCAAATCATTATAGAATAACGAAATATGCATTATTTGCAACTGCGGTCGTCATGGTTTTATTTTCATATCCACAATTTCAAAAATGTGATAATTTTAAATCTGTTTAAACTCCGCTTTACAAGAAAATAAACGGCTGTGTCTCATTATTTATTTTGCGAACACACATATAGTGTTTACATGTTTTAACCGGATCAATGACCATAATTGGACACTTCATTGATGAGTTTGTCCCAAACAGATGGACTGGTCTATGATGAGCGAACGGGTTAAACTCCGCCCGGTCAAGTGAAATAAATCAAGTTAATAATACTCGGGGACAGGACAATTATTTTCGCGTTTATCTGCATGTATACTATGATTATACTACTATAATATATAGAGACTCTCTATATAATATAGCAGTGATCGCCGTGGAGAAGAAACTTAGAATTGATAGTTAATAGCAAATACACTTTATTTATAATATATATACGTATGTTCATAGTATACAGAAACGCGAAAATAATGGAATATAACAGAAAACAAAAATAATGGACTTTGATGAAAAGGAGAGGGCTTGAAAATATTGTCCTGTCTCCATGTCCCTATTTGACTTTTGATATCTTTTCTGAAATTCTCCAGACATATTTCTTTTACAAAAATTCATCCTACAATAGTTTACATACTTCCAACCAAGCTTAAAATGCCCGCGATTTCGCAGGTGTGTTCTAGTCATCATATAAAGGGAGAAGTTTATCTTGGGAATCATCTATAAAGTCTAGTTCACCAGTCCCAGTTCTTGCATTCAAGTCTCCTGCTAATACAATTTTCCCTAATGTTGAGTACCTTGCAATATCTTTTTCTATAAGGTCAAATATATCGTCATTTAAAGAATGGGTGTAAGATGAATTTTCAGGGGTCATAAATGAAACGCTTTGCTTTCGGTCGTATCAAATTAACAGATTTAAATCCTGGTAACGATAGTGAATCCTCAAAGGAGCAGTGTGTTTCCTGTAAACAAATTATATCTTTATTACTCAATTCTTTGATGAACCTAGGATCACTGTATTTGTTGTATCCCTTGTGTTTAAAACCATTAATATTCCAACAAGCTAAGTGTAAACTTTGTTTATATGACATAATGTGATCAATATAAAGGCTAAATTGAAAGGTAAACCATACCCTGTTCATATTTATAAAAATAAAAAGCACAAAAAGTAATATAATGTTAACTTGCAACATGTACTCTAACATATAAAGTTGTATTACATACAATGGGAGATAACTCAAATTTGTTTCTGTAACTGAACACTTGAAATACTGTATTACACATGACAATTATCATAATTTATGACATGTATAAATTTATAGACATGAAAGTGCGACTTTAAACATATATTAAAAGCAAATCTAAAAATGTTTTTTTCTATTTGAAGTTTTTTAACACCTTATAAGTTCTACAATATTAATTAAGTGCTTTGGAAGGAATACTTATTTTATCATTGAAAAATTACTCTTTAAATAAAGATTTAAACATTACAAACCAAGAGGTTTCAATACCTTTCATCTTAACTTACTTATCATAAGCATAGCCTATGCTTATGAAAAGTACCATCTTAATTTAGGAATTTCTTAATAATAAGGTATTCATGGAATATATTGAAGGTAAACGTTCCAGTTACCACCTCCTAATGAATGGCCTGCTAACCATGTTTACAATTGTCAGTCAGAGGTAATACTTGCACCAGGTACATGTAGATTATTTTGGAGACAGAGTTATATCCCTTAAACATTCAGATATAGTCTTCTTCTACTCTTGAATTTCTCTTGACTACATTGCTCTAATTAATAGAGTGTGCAATTGTGTGTTATTAATAGTTGTCTTTACTATTCATAAAAGTATAATTTCATGGACAATAAAAATCTCATTTGTCTGTCTGGGAGATATTTCAAACCTGGAGAATAAAGTAAAATCTTACAAAATTACTTTTACAAGTAAATATTAATGACATCTTCAAGTAAAGAGAAATGACTTGTATAAGTATTACCCTTGACTGATTATTTAATGACTAATTTTATTTGGATATATATATATATATATACCAGTGACAACTGATAACATCTGTCATGTCAGTGATACCAGCATTATGAACTGTTTGCTGAACTAGTATAGATTTTTGTTTTTTGGCCAGCTGGAGCCCCCTCCTGGTGTAGGATTTTCTCTCTGCCTTGAAGACCTGTTGTAGGCCTTGGACTGATTTCTACTCTTTGGCCAGGCTGTTGTCTCTTTAACATATTCCCCGTTTCCATTATCATGATTATAGTACATATTTACTTTTTATTTTCTGCTTTCAGGAGTTCATTTAGTTGGAAACGTAAGTCCAGAAAAAGTTTCTTTCCAATGGGCATTACTTGGAGCATACATTTCATTTCCTATGTTGACAATAGATTCAGGAAATAATTTGGTATATTCATCAATACTTTCTGCAATTGCTGTAAACTGGAAGGGAAAAAGCTGGAACAGAGACTATTTAGAAAAGCGTGGACTTTGCAAACGAATATTTGTGTTAACTTTCTGTGGATTGATATATTTATCACTTTGGTCAAGTGCAATATATTTTAATGCAACAATTACAACAAAAGAAGGAGACGAAGTTCCACTACGAGAGGCTATAAATAACTTTTTTACCTCCCCTGCATGGGCAGATACTAAAGAATCATTTAGAAATTTATATAAATATTACCAAGAACATGGCTGGGAAAATTTATATAACAAGATAGTAGATTCTTTAGATCCATTAGGAGAAACTAAAGCATATAAGGTAAGTTTATTAATAGAAATTGTATCATGCAGTTGTTACCTTTTAAAATTTAACAATATTTGAATTAAGAAAAACAGTCTTAGTAAATCAAGATTTTTCTAAGCATATATGTTTTAAAATAACACTCAAATGTTTCCATTTTCATGTACTTTTTTGCATTTAAGTTCTGTACAAGTGTACACTATAATGTATAATTATGAAGCTTCTGTATGAAATGATTACAGTGTATTATTAACATAAATGGTACCCATTTTACTGCTCCCGATGTGCTTTGCGACAATAGACAAACAAAATTGATAGGGCCACACTTAAAAATATTTTGGTTTGAGAGGTAGAGACAGTCGGTAGGTAGGTAGGTAGGCATTTTCTTTCTTTTTTTTCGGCAAAGAGAAATTGAAGTGTCAGATGTTTTTTAGTCTTCATGCCTATCTGATTAAAAAAAACTTTTTCACATCAGGACAATAAAAGATTTTGAGTAGGCAGATATTTTCTGGGTAGGTAGGGTTAGGGCAAACAAACATATTCTTTTTTATAGCCTAGATGTCTCTTCAGCATGTTCAGTGATGCTCATGGAAAAATATATTAAATCCCAAACTTATTCAATAGATGTAGAGCTTATAAACCTAAAAAAAAAAGTATAGCCAAAGCTGGACAAATGTTCTTTGAGCTTGCTTCCGGCAATTATGATCATTTTGAAAAAGAAATTTCATATCAACTTCTGAATCAACTATATATATGTACATGTTACAGTTTTGTACATGATATAAACAAAAGAAAAAAGAGGTATTGATGGGAAACTTCAGTGACACACAAAAAGACATCAAATGACAACACACTAGTATAAAAATAAGGAGATGTGGTAATTATGATTGCCAATGATACAACTACTAGTATACACAAGATCCACAAGGGTACAAATTATGATAAAAATAAGGAGAGGTGGTAATTATGATTGCCAATGATACAACTATACACAAGATCCACAAGGGTACAAATTATGATAAAAATAAGGAGATGTGGTAATTATGATTGCCAATGATACAACTACTAGTATACACAAGATCCACAAGGGTACAAATTATGATAAAAATAAGGAGAGGTGGTAATTATGATTGCCAATGATACAACTATACACATGATCCACAAGGGTACAAATTATGATAAAAATAAGGAGAGGTGGTAATTATGATTGCCAATGATACAACTATACACATGATCCACAAGGGTACAAATTATGATAAAAATAAGGAGAGGTGGTAATTATGATTGCCAATGATACAACTATACACATGATCCACAAGGGTACAAATTATGATAAAAATAAGGAGAGGTGGTAATTATGATTGCCAATGATACAACTATACACAAGATCCACAAGGGTACAAATTATGATAAAAATAAGGAGATGTGGTAATTATGATTGCCAATGATACAACTATACACAAGATCCACAAGGTTACAAATTATGATAAAAATAAGGAGAGGTGGTAATTATGATTGCCAATGATACAACTATACACATGATCCACAAGGGTACAAATTATGATAAAAATAAGGAGAGGTGGTAATTATGATTGCCAATGATACAACTATACACATGATCCACAAGGGTACAAATTATGATAAAAATAAGGAGATGTGGTAATTATGATTGCCAATGATACAACTATACACATGATCCACAAGGGTACAAATTATGATAAAAATAAGGAGATGTGGTAGTTACATGTATGATTGCCAATGATACAACTATACACATGATCCACAAGGGTACAAATTATGATAAAAATAAGGAGATGTGGTAGTTACATGTATGATTGCCAATGATACAACTATACACATGATACACAAGGGTACAAATTATGATAAAAATAAGGAGATGTGGTAGTTACATGTATGATTGCCAATGATACAACTATACACATGATCCACAAGGGTACAAATTATGATAAAAATAAGGAGATGTGGTAGTTACATGTATGATTGCCAATGATACAACTATACACATGATCCACAAGGGTACAAATTATGATAAAATAAGGAGATGTGGTAGTTACATGTATGATTGCCAATGATACAACTATACACATGATCCACAAGGGTACAAATTATGAATATTTTTAGGATTTAGGTCTGGATGAAAATGCTTCAGAAGAAGAGATAAAGAAATCATATAAAAAATTAGTGAAACAATGGCATCCTGATAAACACATGAAAGAGACGAATCCTGATAAAAAAGCTGAAGCACAGAAAAGATTTATAGAAATACAGGAAGCATATGAAACATTGTCTTCAATAAAGTTGAAAAGAGCACGACGAAATAAGAAATCAAGATCAGCTAGTCAAGATCGTAGAGATCACACAGAATTATAAACTTTTAAAATGTTCATAAAGAATGCAAGAATTTGTTATCAGTATAAAGATGTTTGACATGTCTAGGCACATGCCCAGAAAATATCCAATTGGAGAAATTGTAAAAATGGGGGTGTTTGTGGGGTAAAAGGATATATATACATATTTTGTTCAATGTACTTTATGCTTTATGCTTTAGGTTTCATAGTAAAAATACATAGTCAAACAATGATTATGGTTATGATCTTTTGTGAAAAAAAGCTCTAAGGGTATGGGTCTGCTGTCTTTTCATTGACATTTTTTCATAACATAATTTATAGCTTGAAGCTGCAGTATATTCTACAGTCATGATAGTCAACCAAAACATTGTGAAAATTGTACAAATGATCTGTTGATTCTTTTAAGTCCTAATTCCTACAGAGTCCTGTACATGTGGTTTCATAACCTAAATGAAACACTTAGACTACTGTCTTCTTGAAGTTAGGTTTTAATTCAAATATATGTATATTTTTCTATGACTTTGTTCTTATGTTTTTATATCTTATCTTAATTTGGCATATAAAAATCTTTAAAAAGTTTAATGTTATCAGTTTATGTTTAAGGATAAATGGAGTGAGATAGAGGTCTTGGATTGGTTCTTGTTTACATGCAATTAACAATGTATCATGATTTCACTTTATTGTACTTATATATAAGCTTGAAAATAAATCAAAACAATCTGAATATAGATAATGATGATCTGATAATGCATTGTAATTTACATTTTGATGCACATAATGATATAATTTGTTGTTTTTGAAAGATGCAAGTGCATGTAGATTTTTGATTTGTTTATTCAGCACTATTCCTAAAAGTTTAAATTCTCTTGAATCTATTAATGCTTAAATGAACCAAAAATAACATGAATAATCAACTGCCAGTTTTAAAAAAAAAATCACTGACATTCATCAGTATTCATTGCGATGAATCTGCGTTAGAGGGATTTGGGATTGAATCAACTTGAACATGTCACTGGTAGACCTATTTGGAAAATTCCGCGATTTTGGCTAATCTCCGCGAAACGGATAATAATTAGAGGTTCATCGTAAATTTGCTGTATTACAGAATATTATGCATGTTATCCGGAGATTTTCCGTGTCGGCGGGAATTAGCCGTTGTCCGATAAAACGGTGTGTATTGAGTCAGTGATAGAACCAGTGATGCGTGAGCGACGGTTATTAATAGATCGTTGTACATAGATGATTATAGAATTCGTTATGCGTGAGCGACGGTTATTAATAGATCGTTGTGATATATACAATGTTTACAGTCAGATTAAAAACTATCTTATTTCCTTTTCGGTCGAGATAAAACGGTGTTTTGATAATAAAGTTACTTACGATTTAAATATCAAATGTTGTCATTGTTCATTAAAGAAAATCTATTTTAATGTGACCAATGAACAAGATGAATACACGTGTTATCTTTGCTATAGACAACTACAATTTTTTAATATATGAATGGAAATCGATTTACGTTAAAAACGTAAACTAATCTACTATACATGATAGATTCATAATGTGAATCGATAGTTCGGGTCAGAAACTTTGTTCTCACTTTATAAAATTCTTCACAATTGTCATGTTTAGAAAAAAAACAGTCTTTGTATTAATAGAGTCTCCGGAAGATACCGTAATCGGGCAGGATGTCAAACTGATCTGACACTTGTCCTAGTGTATTTAACACCTGCTGTGATATTGCTTGTGCAATACCAGTGGAAGGTCGTAAATCAATCTGTACCGATTGATCAGAATTTAATTTTACCTGTACATATATTTAGTCGTTATGGAGGTTATCATAGATACATGTTATATATTGTATTGTAATTAATGAAGATAATTTAAATATATTATATAATAAAGACATATTTGCATATATAAATCGAACATATTCATTCCAACCAAGAAGGTTTGAAATTGAAAGTTTTCAACAAACATTTGATAAAATCAGTCCCGTAAATTACATACGAGTCATTCGTTTATAGTTACACAGTTGTTACCCTTCTTACGTCTTATTTCTTTGTGCTATTAAAAGAACTCAAAATTTTCCATATCAGATCACATTTCGCACGAGTCCTAAAATTATAATTGAATAATCTTCTATTTTCCTTTCGACACCACGTTCCCCATTGGAGCCTCGAGATCTAATCATACCTGTCAATCATTAGCCACAAGTTGGTCAGATAGATCACCGTGCTTTCTATTATGACATCGTTGAGAAGTTTTGTAAATTGATTTGTGATATAAATAAAGTGATGTGAAGTTTATTTTACGGCCGATCAAAATTTGATGTGATTCGATTTTTCTTTACACAAAGATGTTTTTAATATGTCATAATATACATGGAAATAAAACATTTGAGTTCTTTTTTCCCCGTATCTATATTCAATAAACCAAAATTTATTTCAAAAGGTAAACATTTATAATCATTACAAAGTTATAATTTGATTTTTATTTAAGTCGGTTAATGGAAACAATAAAATGACAACGTCTTTGCAGAAATATTAATCCAGACATTAACGTACTTAGACTGTCCATTTGTTCCACTGTGAGGACAATTTATTCACGAACTACATCATTAATAATTACTAATATAACAGTTGCTGAAATGTAAGCTGTATATTATATATTTTTACAAACATGCGTTTTGGTTCCGTTCAGATTTGCTATTACAGCATGTGTAGATTCCTTGATTTTCATCTAGTTTCAGTTATATATATACTAGTTACAGTCAGTACATAGGGCTAATAGTTTTGCCTTTCAACAAAGTCATTAATTTAGCATCGGACGTATACGTGACTGCGTATTTATACATCTCTATATGTTATATCTGATGTAATGGACTCCTAGTATGTTGTCCTTTAATAGTTGGCTATACAATATTGGCTGTGCTCATTGTTGAAGGCCGTACAGTGACCTATAGTTGTTAATTTCTGTGTCATTTTCTCTTGTGGAGAGTTGTCTTATTGGCAATCATACCACGTCTTCTTTTTTTTTATAATGTACCCATTTTAATAGCAATGTTATATTCAAACGGATGAGAAAACCCCATGGATGACAATTATCTATATCCATGTCAAGTGGGGTTAGGTAATAGGAGCGAAACTTATTGATTATGTATGTTTGTGAGGGTCTGGATAGGATTTATAGAAGAATAGAGAACACAAATGGACAAAATTGCACAACAAAGGACCAGAAAAGTAAAGAAAATAGACGCCAAGAAAATAAAGAATATAGAATAATGAGAAAAAATATGAAGAATAGAGAAAACAGATGACTAACAAATTAAAAGACAACTAGGATTGAAAGACTGCATACGTTATAGTTCCTTGCTATAAAGTTACGTTCTCAAAGGCTTTTAAGGATTATGTACCCTTGTGTTGATTAAATGCATATGGTTTTTTTTAGAAAATCCACAGCTTTTCCCTTGTACTGTCATATTTGGCGATTCGATGCTTTATTGATGAAGGATTATTGCATTCAGTGCTAGCAATGATTTTTAAATTGAGTCAATATGTTTAAAATATTATAACAAAATAAAATGCTTCGGCGCTGAGCGCAGCCTGATATGACCGCAGAAGTTGAACCATGAACAGTTGGGGCAAATTTTGACACAATATTCAAGCTTGATACTGTCTGAATTTGATTGTGATCAAATTTTGACATAATATAGGTTTCTGACACAAAACAAATGTCAAGGTCTTTCAAATCTATTGGGCAATACTGTGCAATTAAAGATTTCTTCTTGAAACTTTTGAAATATTTTAAAATTTGAAAATTTTGAAAAAAATTAAACCCTTTTAAAAATTGAAACCTGCAAACTTTTGAACTCCCCTTTGGAGCAATAACCTCAACACTTGATCCCAGTTTTCCTTTGTAGTATGGAAACTTGTAGTACAATTTCAGAAAGATCCTTACAGTGACTTAAACACAAGTTATTGTCTGAAAACTCGAATAACTAAAAATGTTTTTGGCCCTTTTATGGCCCTGAATTCCTTCATGAATGGGGCAATAACCCCAAATTCAATACCAGCTTTCCTTTTGTGATATGGAACGTTGTGGTACAATGTCAGAGATCCATACACTTACACACAAGTTATAGTCCAGAAACTACAAATGTGTCTTCGGACGACGTAGACGACAACAACCACATCATACCATTATACGACCCCCCAAAAAAAAAATCTGTGGATTTTCTAAAAAATCTTGGTTTTATTTTCACCAAATTTTCTATTTCTACTAAATTCAATTAAACTATAAATAATAATGCTTTGCACGAAGTTTCCCTTGGTATATGAACAAATGGTCCATCTCTTTTATAAATCTGGATAATTTCAGAAAAGGTATCAAAATTCATAGGAACTCCTGGAGACGGGACAATTTTTTCAAGCCCTCCCTTTTCTCCAAAGTGCGTTATTTTTTTGTTTTCTGTTAAATACCATTATTTTCGCATTTCTGTATACTATGAACATACATTTATTATCAATAAAGTATATTTGATATAAACTATCAATTCCAAGTTTCTTCTACATGGCGAACACTGCTAAATTGATTTCTCCTAAAATAACCCAAACAGTAGAATCATAAGAATAGATGACAAATGCAACTATGCATGAACCTATAGAACACAGAGTCATGATGATTAATTTATTGTGGAAGGAAGAGAAGCGACTAACAAAATGAGGTCTTCTCGTTTAAGTAGTATAGATAGATAGATACTATAAGTCGGAGAAGCTTTTGTAAAGAAACATAACAAGCTAAACACAAATTCATAAACATCACATAAGTACATCCTTAACCAGGCTATATATCAAGTCGACAAACATTGAAATGAATGAAAAAAGGATGAGATGTGAACAAAAAAAAACATAAATTCCTGCTACATACATAGATTGCTTTAATGCATACTTATGGTCGTGCCTTTTTTCTCTCGATTTTATGTACGTATATTTTGGTATCACACAAGTTCATGATTTTCTCTGACTGTTTATAACTGCTTTACACTAGATCCGTTGATTCTTATTGATTTTAACTTTAATTTTCACAATTTGTGCATGTTATTACCTCACCGTCCAGGTTGGGGGAGGCCCAGTCCTATCCTATAAAGCAAAGGATATGGATTTTCTCAGTCTTACATTCCAGGATTGGTGACCGCATGAGGGTTGAGCTATCTCAAATAGGTTTAAACCCTCCTCATTCTATGACTGTCCTGGCAAGTCAGGAGCTTGTAATTTTTAAAGGTGTTGTCTTTTTAATTTTTCCAAATTATGTCATGTCAGGGCATTTTATAAATTCTATATGGTATGAGTTTTGCTCACTGTCTGAGAAGGGCCGTACGGTGTCATACAGATCCTAAATTTCGAGTTCTTTGTTTTCTTTTTAATTTTTAAATTGATGTCCAGTGACAAATATTTCTCGAGTCATGTCATTCAGGCAGTATATAAAAAAAATGAAAATTGTTCATGCGAGTCGGTAGGAAATAGACTCCCTACACTCTTGTTTTAAAGAATATTTATTTTATTCATTTATCTTGAAAGACAATATCTACTGCAGTTAAATGAAGTTGTGATACTGAGAATTTGACTGATTAGATTTTATTTTCAATTGCCAAAGTGTGAAGTGGTAGAGCCCATTTCTGTAACCTTTATTTGTTGCATTCTGTGTGATAAAATTTAGTAGTTTTGAACCTACTGAGATTTTAATAACTTATTTTCGAATGATGGAACCTTATCAAAATGTTTGTCAATTAAGATAAATTGAACATGGTGTTAACAGTCAGCAAACTGTCACACAAGAAATATATTTAATGTCCGAGAACATGTAAAATAAACTACCTTTGTGAGGACATTGAATAAAATGTGTCGCATATATCTCAACTCCTCTTCGTGCCATGTCAACAGAATTTTAATTTATACCGTCTTAGATGACAATTTATCAGACAGAGGCTGCTTCAATGGTATATATGCATAATATAAACTTTATAAATAAATCTCATTTCGAATGTTGTCTTTTCGTCCTCCAACATTCTTTGTCAAAATCCGGGATTCGCACTCGACTGTTTTGGAGTCAGAGATACATCTTACCATAGATGTAAAATTACATCTATAACCTTACACAGGTACACTGGCTAGTAAAGGGACAATAAACGGAAGTATAAATTGCCCCAGGTATTTTAAGTCGTATATTGAGTGTAATGTACACCGCCACGTGTGAGTGATTTCAAAGACAATCAAACTGATGTCATTCATGTAGTAACTTCCATGCAGCTACGCATCATCGCACAAAAACTAGAATTTTTTATGTGCCTTGTTAGATATTTAAAATGATATAACATCCAATTAAAAAAGAAATGTTTAAGATGGACATTTCTGATTTACTGGTGAATTAAAATTCCATAGAATATCTGAAATGATTTTAAGGAGCATGCATCTCGTTTATCTGATACTAAGTGAGTATAAATAAGTCAAAGTGTTAGTCGAACTATAAGTGTGTTTTGTCTTAAAATGTGTTGCCGTGTTATTTTGTTCACAGAACGAAGGGCAAATTGAAATTGAAACAAAAGGAAAAAAAAAAAATAAAAGTTATTACCGTACCATAAGTTGATAAATAATAAAAATAAAATATATTAATTACCTATTCCGGCACACATGAGTTCAATTTATTAATCCCACAAGGGATACCAGCTACCAAGGAGACATTTCATATTTCGGTACTCAAATCACTTCAATATTTTATTTCTCCGCGTGTATACCTGATGAAGTCTCGATTATTTCACAAAGACGGAGTAAGGATTAAAAAATAAAGGTAGTAAAAATATATCATTTATTAGCTAGCACACCAGTGGCGGATCCAGAAATTTTCATATGCAATGACTGCCTAAGAGGGGTCGCTTCAGTCATGCTTCAGTCATTCCCAATACATGTATAATCAACCAAATTTTTTCAAGAAAAGGAGTACCTTGCCCTCTAAATCCGCTTCTGTCACACTATTCCATTAGTACTTTAAAACTTCTTGCACGGTGAACTACTATTAAAATTAATTCGTAACCAGTCACTTATGCCCACTCCCTTTTCACTTATTTTCCATGCTCATCTTTTCCGTTTGTAGGAAGGGTCTAAATGCCTTTAATTTTATGCTTTATTATTTATGAATTAAAGAACAGTTTCATTAAGAGTTAAAACTATGTCCGACACTCCTTTATCTGAAAAAGCTTTCATTATTTAATATAAAAGTTTTACCTTATCTTATCCCGTTAGTATAGAAAGTCCCTTTAGTCTAGAATTTTAGTTTATTGAAGGACCTTTTGTCTGATTTTAAAATATACCTTAAATTGTAAAATATTGAATAAGCTCTTGCCGCGATATAGCATTTTGTGCTAATGCAGCGTAAAGCAAACAACAACCAATAGAAAGTCCCTGGATTAACTTAAAATGGTCATTCATTCTCTCTCATTGATTATCCAAGTTTATCTAATCACTTGACTATGCACCAATATCCTAAAATTTCATTACACAAGGACACCTGTGGTACAGCAAGGATTCGTATATATAAAATTTAGTTCGTTGTACGTTCATGGATATTCATGACATGTGACCATTTGTGTGCACTTAGAACTTGTCCGGTCATCTTTCTGACCATCGATCAGATCGTGCAAGGGCTGTGTAGTCAGTCAAGGTCCTTTCAAAATTCCATATATATATCTGACCATCTACTCGCGCTTTAGCCTAAAGAAAAGACACGTGTATTCTCGGATGACGTAATGAGAATTAGTATTTGTAATTATGATATTGTTATTATATATAAAAAAAGATGTGGTATGATTGTCAATGAGACAACCCTCCACAAGAGACCAAAAATGACACAGAAATTAACAACTATAGGTCGCCGTACGGCCTTCAACAATGAGCAAAGCCCATACCGCATTGTCAGCTCTAAAAGACCCCGACATGTTCATATTAATGATCCACTCTTTGAAACCTAACCTAAGTATGACGAAAGTGCTATATATAACGAAAACAGCGGAGAAATGGATTAAATAGACTTGCTTTATTGTATAAACTAAAAAGGTTGGAGTGGAACTAACCCGAAAAATTCAGTCTCTCTCCGTAATCGATCTCTTCTATATACTTGTTAATGAAATAATCGTAGATCAGCGGAATATAACGACTGAATTATTCGGGTAAGTGAAACAAGTAAATAAAAGTCAAAATTAACCATATGTAGTTCCATAAGGAGGATCTGGAAAGCCTGCCCCTAAATCAGCCTCCGAGTTGAGTCATACGTATTGACCTTTCTTGCGCACACACGGTTTTCATTGCCTATGTGTTTTTGTACAAATAAATAATTTGATAATTAATATGCCTTCAATCCATTTTCTTGAGACATATTACACGTACATGAATCATGAATTTTCTACGTTTTATAATTTTGAACACATAGTATGCCCTGGGATCTGACCTGAAATTTACATGAAACATTGAAAATTCATGATAGTAAGGTATATAGGAGCAACATTTAAATTAGAAGGGTTAGGGTTTGTTCTGAGTTGGAAATAATTCGGAACACAACGTTATTCCCCACTGCCATGCACCAAACATTTTTTCTCGAAATAAACGGTATGGGAATTCTGAATTCCATTTTTTTGTCAACTGCCAGACCACAATATTTTTCTCTCCTCAAATTGGGGATCAGAATATGATCAGAATAGGCCTCCAGATTTTTTGGAAAATTTGGTGTTCACCCCAAGAACTGGGTTGGCCACAACATAACAATTTCAATTTTATATACAATTTACACGGTGTGC
The DNA here is from genome assembly GCA_017311375.1 of Mytilus coruscus. Lineage (NCBI taxonomy): Eukaryota > Metazoa > Mollusca > Bivalvia > Mytilida > Mytilidae > Mytilus > Mytilus coruscus. Next base: position 36,570,370 of record CM029608.1, read on the forward strand.
ATATGTTTAAGTATGTTTAAATGAAGATATTTTCATATAGTTTAGGACTTTATTCATTATAGGTTGAAAAATACAGGCAAAGTTCAGATGTTTATGAAGTGTTATATATTTTGACTTTTGTGAAACCTTAACAGAATAGACAATTGGGGCAAATCTGATGAAAAAAACGAAATTCCTAGTAACAAAAATTAACCCACATAACAGGAATTGAAATCTCCTCCCCAAGAAATTGTACCTCAGGACCTGTATAATGCTGGAAGTATTTTAATATGCCTTTGGAACACCCTTTTAAAAAATTGTGTATGGTTCTCCAGGCCACGGCTTAGGTAGCACTTCGCAGTTAGAAAATAAAATTAAAATTGAGCTACAGAATGTTTGATAATCTTCCAATTCTGGCCTTCAAATACATTAGGCCAACTGTACTAGCACCCCCCTTTTTTCTGAGAAACCCTGGCTAGCACACCGTTCCTTTTTTCACAGTGTCTGGATCCGCCCCTGACCGATACGTAGTACTCAACTATGATCTACTGTAGGTCATAATAAAGGACGAAATACGTAACGTAAATTAATTCAAGCGTAAGGGGGCCCCATATATCACGGCTAAAATTGTACTTAGTTTGTCCTTTTATACAACCTTTTGGCAAGTACCACCATCCCAGAAATCAGTTACCACGATCTTTCAAAATTAACATGAACAGTAACCATCACCAACGTCCTTTTTTCACTCTCTATTTTCTAAGTAATGTACAACTGTTTACGCTTGTCAACAGTGTTTATTATTGTTTTCATTAGTTTACAAGTTGTGACCTTCGAAATTGTTTTATTCAATGTTTCTATAGATTTTTATGGTAACTCCCTGTGCCCCTAAAAAACAAACAAAATAAAGTTTCCCTCCCACATAATTTTACACTTAAACGTTGATTTGAAAAAAAAAACTTGATTTAATAATTTTGGTTATCAATTGAAATGAACCTTCTAGAGCCTCAACCTAACGCGCACAATAATGTCAATCATTTCACATCAAATTTAACCCTAAATTGACATTCCACAATCGGTCAGTAACATCACCTGTGTTTACAGCTACATGATATTTCCCGCCGTTGGAAAATCTCGTGCAGTGACACTTGTGAGCGAAGTTAAATTTAAGATCAAGATGATTACAGATATTTTTGACGTGCATTATTTCATTATTAAAATGTTCGATCTACATTTGTTGCAGTCTAATTTTAATTAAAAGAAACGTAATATCATAGTAAATTAATCTCATCCCGGAATGTATATTAGACCTGAAAGTGATTTCTAATAAATGAAGAAACTGTTTCACATTAAAAATTTAAGAATATTATCGCTCAGGCATATTTATTTTATTTTAAGATGATTGATTGTTGGTTGCTTAACTTCCAGTGGCAAATATTCCATGCAAGTCCGGACAAACATAGTTTTAAGATCGCACTTTCAAAAATCATTTTAAAACAAAATGATCAGAATAACTTTTATTCATGTGAAATAGCCGTCCAATCTTTTAAATAGAACTTATTTACATTTCAAAGTGTAACAGATTAGTTTACAAGACAGGCATTGACGTATACATGTACGCAACTTTCATATCTTTTAAATTGAACTTTTTGTCTAAAAGACAACCCACTAGAAGCAATTAAATGATCTGCGGCCTCGGACATATAATTAAAAAGTAACCATCTAATCCCCAGATATATATAATCTGTTTCTAAATTTACAGAAACATTATATGATATATTTTTGAAAATTCCTTATATCTCAAACGATTATAATTATAGTTACTTTGTTTTTATTCTGTAAACATATATATCATAATTTGTACCACACTACAAGGATCTATTAATAACCGTCGCTCACGCATAACGGATTATACAAGACCTATTAATAACCGTCGCTCACGCATCAGTGGTTCTATCAATGACTCAATACACACCAGTTTTATCGGACAAACGGCTAATTCCGCCGACACGGAAAATCTCCGGATAACATGCAAAATATCATGTAATACAGCAAATTTACGATGAACCTCTAATTATTATCCGTTTCGCGGAGATTAGCCAAAAAACACCGGAGTTTTTACAAAAATCGCGGTGATTTTCCAAATAGGTCTGCCAGTGTGTGTATTTATACATGTATACTGTTTGTAAAAATTAGGTAAACAATGCTTCATTTTCGTAAGAGCTCTTCATTACTATATCTACATTATTTTCCAACAAATCAAGTAGACTATGTTTATGTTTGTTTTTATGTCAATGTATTTTGCCTACAGTTACATACAAGTCCAGCTGTTGGACAGGGTTTATCCAATAAATGAAAACCATTTATTTGTATCTACTTGTTATTCTACAAACAAGGTTCTTGTCAATTGAAATACCTATTTATCATCATGTTACAATATTCTTTTTTCATTTTCAATAAATCATGAAAGAAATTTATCATTTATTTAGCCACAGTAGTATTGTAGTATGTGGTTATACATATCAGTCCAAAACCACGTTTTATTTGTTTCAATTGTATTATTCACTGATGTTTGTTACATTTTTTGTCTTTTGACATCTATTTTTGTAGAATGACATGATCAATAAAATCAAAATATTGCCATCTTTTGATATGCAAATCCTGGGTTCTCCATCAAAAAGGTACCCATTCTTATAGATTTGAACTTTATAGTAAAGTAGGATCAGGAACAAGAAAAAGGCAAAAAATAAAACTTAACAAATCAAAATGTAAATGGTTGGGTCTTAGAAATTTCTACACATTTTGAAAGAAAAAAACTGTATTGTTTATGATAATTTTTTTCTCAAAGATATTTTTGTAAAAAAAAAGATATTTTTGTTAAAAACTTTCTAGCATGGACGCTGCTCATGATACATAGTAGTAATTCATCATCTCAAAAAAGTACAATAAATGATAATGTTGTTTTGAACCAAATTATGACTCTGTTCTTTTTTAAATACATAATCAATGTGACTGTTATATGATTTTCTGTTATATTTTTATTTTAGGAGATTGTAATCTCTTTGGCTAGACTTTTGTTAATTTTATTTGCTAGTAGGAAAAGTAATATTAGGATGAAATTCTATGCTGAACCATTAAAACATCCTTTGGAAATTAAATAAATCATTATTTCTTCCAATTTTATTTTCATTATGTGAAGAATGTATAATATTCAATGAAATAGATTAGAGAATGAGTACTTCATGTTTCATCAATTTCTACCACATGCTGTTATATTGAATATTTTTTTTCAAGTTTATTGATGTTTTTTTGTGCTTGCAATGATCATATTCAATTTGTAAACTCATAACACATTTCTAAAACATATATTGTATTTTCTTATAAAAAAAGGCTTATTCTAGTATGTACTGATTGTTAACCATGTTAACCTTATCTGGAATGCCATTAAAAGTCACTGCCAACTTTTGTCAGACTTTTTCAGTTTTTATGCCCCACCTAAGGGCATTATGTTTTTTGGTCTGTGCATCCATTTGTTTGTCCATCCATTCATCAATCTGTTCGTTCGTTCATTCGTTCCTTCTGTCCTGCTTCAGGTTAAAGTTTTTGGTCAAGGTAGTTTTTGATGAAGTTGAAATCCAATCAACTTGAAACTTACTACACATGTTCCCTATGATATTATCTTTCTAATTCAATGCCAAATTAGAGTTTTGGCCCCAATTTCAAGGTCCATTGAACATAGAAAATGATAGTGCGAGTGGGCATCTGTGTACTATGGCCACATTCTTGTTTATTAAGTATCATGGAGCATTGTGTCTCTGACTTGCTCACCATAACTGCAGAGAGATAAACTACTTAGCAATTATATATAGACAGCTACATATTCACAATCTTGTAAGTTTTAATTGTCACCATCATCAAATCAAAGTTTCATCTTCAAAATTTAGAATTTTTTATTCTTTTGTTTAAAAGTTTATATATTTTCTAATCTTGATATTTTGTGTAGGAATGATCTGAAATGATTTGCAATAGCAGAAAGTTTGGAATCTCATTAATTGACTGAAATATCTTTGCCTTTTTTGTATTATTCAAGATGTTAAGAAGTTCTTTACAAATACCTGTAATTTTATAAGTTCTAATGTCATATATTTGTGAAAGTATGTTCACAATTTTAGTTGATTGGTTCATTTTTAGCTCACCTGGCCCGAAGGGCCAAGTGAGCTTTTCTCATCACTTGGCGTCCGGCGTCCGGCGTCGTCCGGCGACGTTAACTTTACAAAATCTTCTCCTCTGAAACTACTGGGCCAAATTTAACCAAACTTAGCCACAATCATCATTGGGGTATCTAGTTTAAAATTGTGTCCGGTGACCAAGCCAACCAACCAAGATGGCCGCCATGGCTAAAAATAGAACATAGGGTAAAATGTATTTTTGGCTTATATCTCTAAAACCAAAGCATTTAGAGCAAATCTGACATGGGGTAGAATTGTTTATCAGGTCAAGATCTATCTACCCTGAAATTTTCAGATGAATCAAACAACCCGTTGCTGGGTTGCTGCCCTGCATTGGTAATTTTAAGGAAATTTTGCCGTTTTGGTTATTATCTTGAATATTATTATAGATAGAGATAAACTGTAAACAGCAATAATGTTCAGCAGAGTAAGATCTACAAAAAGTGGACATGACCAAAATGGTCAATTGACCCTTAAGGAGTTATTGCCCTTTAAAGTCAATTTTAACAATTTTTGTAAATTTTGTTATCTTTACAAAAATCTTCTCCTCTGAAACTAGTAAGACAAATTTAACCAAACTTGATCACAATCATCATTAGGGTATCTAGTTTAAAATGTGTCCAATGACCCCGCCTGCCAATCAACATGGCTAAAAATAGAACATAGTGGTAAAATGCAGTTTTGGCTTATATCTCTGAAACTAAAGCAAAAGTATAACGGTTGCTTTGATTTATGCATCAATTGTAAATAAAAATATCAGGTGAGCGACGCAGGTTCCTTGGAGCCTCTAGTATTCTTTTTGACATGTTGTTTCAAAATTGGTTGGTATGATTTATATTATGATCAACGACTGATGTAAATACATCCTTGGTATGATTTATATGAATTTGAAAATTTCCCATACATCTGCTGAACCAGATGTGTGGTTCTATTAAAAATTAATTCAATAAAAAAATATAAAAAGAGAAAAATACCAAGGGGACAATCCAAATCATGCATAATAAATATGATAAACTGTTCTAGAAATCCAATGCAAACAACCGAAATCACTGTTCCAGGCTAATACATGTGTATATTTATTATAATACTTGAATGATTGATGACCAGATGGTGTTTATTTCTCAGCCTATGGGTGATACAGGAATATTTGATTTTTTTGTAATATTTTTGAATACAAATTAGATCAACGAATTACCTCCCTTAACATGAATGATTAATAGAAAATTATGCCTTTCATAGTATGAGAGATTATATTTTTCCAATACTTTCCACACTTATATATTTATAGATATATTTTGTTAGAATTTTCTATTATCAAAAAATGCATTTTGGATAGAAAATTACGATTTAATTAGTATGGTCATAATGGGTAATACCACCATTGTTTTTCCCCTTTTAGTCTTTGTTTAATCAGCATTTTTTTTTTAAAAGTGCAGAAATTTTATCTTTGTTTCAAATAAAGTAATACTCGGCATGAGTAAAGTAACCCTGACCAGTATTACAGTGAAAATTTCACATATCATTTAATTGCATATAAGAAAATAAACATCAACAGAAGTATACCAAGCAACTTTCTATCCCTTTTTTCCTGTTTACAAGCTTAAATAACCAGGTCACCTCAAGTTTCCAAAATATTTGATAGGAACACCAAATAAAAAAGGAATGGTGCTTTGAAACACCCAAGATATATGCTTATTACTCAGAAAATAGTTTTTGTAATGAAATGACGGGTTAATTTCCTACAACTGCAAATTTAAGGGAATATTTTTTTCAACCCGTTTAAACATGTAATTGGATATGACGTACTATGATTTGGAGTATTACACCATAACCTCTTGGGCTTAATAAGGAGAATTAACAATAAAAGGTGAAAATCTTCTTCCTGTAAACTCTGATTAATGAACTTTCAATAGTAAGTCTTAGTACATAGTAATGTTTGAATGATTTGTTACAAGGCAAGGTGGTGATGGTATTAAATGGTAAATAGTTGTAATAAAAATGTCATTTTAAATCTGATGAGCATAAATGTCTTCTGTCCTTTATACAATGTGCTTTATATTGCTTTCAATGATATTGTAAGGACATTGCTTTCGATTCAATCAAAGACGTTTGTTCTTGATTCCACCTCACAATTAATTGACTTCATGCTATAAGGGGATTTATCTTTATTTAATTCATAAGCTATAGTCATGTCTTTTTATGCTAACTGTATAGTTTTTAGTCAATAAAATGTCATTATTGGACAAAATTTAACAATTTTCCTGCTTTATCATTAACATTGCTAGATCGATCTGTATTTCTTCTAATTTTTCTTTATCATGAATCTTTATTTTTCTTTTAATTTGTTTTGCATTTTATTGATCGTTGAATTTTAACTTAATTCCAGCAAATATAGTATGTATAATACAATTTGAGCTTGACTCATATTCAAACCAAGCCCATGAAACCAATATTCGTACTGCCTTTTGTAAATGCTAATCTGTCCAGCTTTGTTGAGTTTGTTAAGTTTTTTTGTGAGCAGACAAAAATTTGATAATATACCTTGTCTCATATTTTGTTGATAGTTGTTCCTGAATGTAAAGAATGTGAGGCCATTTAATAAATGAATTCATGTTTTTCAGTGAAATTTCCTTATTCTTTATGCCTCATCTACGATATTCAGTTAGTCTGTCCATCTGATAATCTGTCCAATATCATTATTGCCAACATTCTTCCAAACAGCTGGAAGTCAACTGATTCTATGAATAATAATATTGGAAGAAAATTACATCTGTATGGAGATATCCGTAATGAATTTGACAATTTACAAGAGTAAATCAGTGGTTTTAAAAAGTAAAACACTAAGGATTTTCTACACCAGGAGTAGATTACCTTAGCTGTATTTGACAAAACCTTTCGGAATTTTGGGTCCTCAATGCTCTTCAACTTCGTACTTTATTTGGCCTTTTTAACTTTTTTGATTTGAGCGTCACTGATGAGTCTTTTGTAGATGAAACGCACATCTGGCGAACAAAATTTTAATCTTGGTATATATGATGAGTTTATTTACAACCACTGGGTCGATGCCACTTCTGTTGGAGGTTTCTTCCCGAGGGAAACACAACCCCAGTAGTCAGCTCTTCTGTGTTTACATGAATTATCATTGATATGGTGATAATTTTAGATTAACTGTTGAAAAAACTTTGAATTTTTCGAACTACTAAGGATTTTCAACCCAGGAACAGACAACCTTAGCTTTATTTGACAAAACCTTTCGGAATTTTGTGTCCTCAATGCTCTTCAACTTTATACTTTATTTGGCCTTTTTAACTTTTTTGATTCGAGCATCACTGATGAGTCTTTTGAAGACGAAACGCGTCTGGCGTACACAATTTTAATCCTGGTATCTAAGATGAGTTTATTTACTGTTGTAAACATCCAACTTCTGATTAAAGTTTTGTTTAAGGTAGTTTACCACACTGTACCATGCAGTTTCGTTCTTATCATCTTGAAAATTAAAAACATGTCCATAACTTTTTAAAATACATATGTGAAATTTGGGTTTTAATCATGATGTTACAGTTCACTGAAAACAGAAATGCAAAAGTTTGAGAGCGGCATGGTCTCTTGTGAACATACATTTTTGTTGAGCATTATAATTGATTTACAAGATGTTTAAAGTGGGTCACTATCACCCCAGCTTTTATTGTCTCGCCTTAAAGTAAAATAGTGAGATACAGGTATGCTGTTGCTGGAGGCTGCGGTGTCAACATTGTATTTGTTTGTGATAAGGTCAGTTTATAGGAAACCACTAGTGGTAGGTCAATGATATTTGGTATGCAGTTGTATTAGCATTGACTCATTTTATTTCCATAGAGATTATTTGGCCCCGCCATCTCAGTCATTGTCTATATATTGACAAACTTTTGCTTAGTTTACATGTATTAGTTTGTTACTAGGTCAGTTAATTGGGAACCACTAGTGGTAGGTCAATGATATTTGTTATGCATTTGTATTATCATTGACACTTCTCATTTCCATGGAGATTATTTGGCCCTGCCCTCTCAATCATGGTCTAATGACTTTGAAACTTTTCCTTAGTTTACATGAATTAGTTTGTGATTAGGTCAGTTTATTGGGAACCACTAGTGGTAGGTCAATGCTACTAAATATGCAGTTGTATTAGCATTGGCACATCTCATTTCCATGGAGATTATTTGGCCCTGCCTCCTCAATCATGGTCTATTTACTTTGAAACATTTGCTTAGTTTACATGAATTATTTCGTGATTAGGTCAGTTTATGAGGCAGTTCTACTGGTAGGACAATGATATTTGATATGTAGTTGTATAAGAATTGGCACATCTGATTTCCATGGCGATTGTTTGGCCCTGTACCTTCAGTCATGGTTCATTGACTGAATATTTTGCATAGCTTACATGTTAAAGTTTTGTTACTTGAATATCAACATTTGCATTTTACTATATAAAAAAAGGCGAGACATATCTCTGTGTTAACAGTTTGTTTTGTTCTTCTTTTTGCCATGCTGTTCTATCTCCTTTACCATAGATTATTTGGTATTATTTTACTTCTTTAGATATTTCATATATATTTAGATACATGTATGATATTGCATTTCAGATAGAAAAGTAGGTAATTAAAAACGAGAACACTCTGATTTACTTATTCTGAATAAGAATTTTGTGAAAATTGTTTTATTGTTAAAATGTTCCTTTGATTGAAGACAAGCGCCATTATTATTTTAGTTATTGCTTTGAATCATCATTTCAGCCATGGACACTTAATCTCTTTAATTGGCTACTATTTCAAACTCATCTCGTGTAGAACTACTTAATCTGTGGAACTAGTTTCAGGTGGTGGTCTTTCAATACTATGATTTTAGAGCTGATTCAAAATTCAAAGTTGTCCTTATATGGGATTTTGAGACATGATGATTTACCTAGCTGTTTGCTTTATCTCAGAATCCCTTTTTGATCACAAGTCACAAAACTTCTGTACACACATCTATCACCCAATGTCGTTTTCTGACACAAACTTAAAAATAAAATCTCTGAAACCCAAAAAGCAGTTCAGATACTTGAGAACATTAATATAAAGATATCTTTCAAGTTTTCTGGCCTTCATCTGAAATAATTTCCAAAATAGTATCTTTTGGTGTGTTGTTTGTGCCAACTGGCTGCAAAGGATCTGTAAATGGAACTCTAGAATGGCGAATTTCATTTTCCGTGGCAGAAAAGTTTCATATATATTCATTCAGTCATACACAAATATTATGTTATTCTCTTTTAAAAATCGTTTTGAAGGTATTAGAAGAGAAACATGAAGAATTGAAAGGTTTATTGTGTTCATACTTCTTGAAAACACTAATGGTTTGGATTTCAGAAGAAACAGACCCTGATTTATGAAGACCCGATAATATAACATCATGTTTCATGGCATGTTTACAAACATTGATATACTGTGTAAGATATTCAATCATGTCACATTATTTTATTCCTGACAAAAGCTTTTTCTGTACATAGTTCAGTGCGATTAGCAAAGAAAAATTAACCACCATACTTAACAATTTGAATAAGCAATGCATGAATTGTTTCAGAAACCCTTCAAGATTATTAAAGACTGTCTGACAAAATCCCTGGTTCTTTAATAAGTGGACATATCAGATTAATACAACAAACATTTTCTTATATTCCTAGCATAGAGAATAAACGTCTACTACATCATTTTCTACATCATTCCAGAACTGGTTTATCTACAGGTTTATTTGCTTTACATTTATCAAAAACATGTAGGATGCTTCAAAATGTCGTTATAGTCCAGAAAACAAACAGCTATACTCAAGTACAAATATGATTTCAGTAATTTATTGGTAGGTGTACATTCAGATGCAGTATCAGGATGGCTGACTTTGGCATCTTTCTTCTATGTTCACAAACATTACTTGGCTCCCTTAGCAATAATAAAATATACATTGCAGAAATACACAGAAAATGTATACTAGATCATCATTATCTGAGGACATATTTAATAAGTTCCAAAAATATGAGGTAAATCGGATGAAGAATGAAACACTTTATAGATTATATAAAGCACTAACAATTTTTCCTCTTCAATATCATCGGAAGTCATCAATAATTCCACAAGAATTACAAATACATTTTACAAACAATCATTCATTGTATCATTCTCTAGAATTAACACATTCCCTCAGCTTCTTATGTTAATACTACCTACATGACATTAAAACCTGTAAACGTTATTTAGAACAACTTAAATCAACAACTACACAGTTACGCAAATATTGAATTATTGAAGCAATTATTTAATGGTATAGCTCATCAGTTATTAGGTAAGACATTCTTTGCTAGACAAATATTACAACTAGATGCCGTGTTTGATCAGCATAATTCCACCAGTGTAGCATCCAGGTTACTTAGTGTCATCTAATATTATCAAAGTTAATTAATGTCATCTTACACTATCAATATTAATAAATGTCATCGGACACTATCAACGTTACTAAATGTCATCTGACACTATGAAGGTTATTCAGTTACATTTGACACTACTTTTAAAATGTCATGACAACCAAGATTATGTTTTTAAAAAGCCAATAGGAAGATAAATGACATCCTTTATTTGCTTAAACATAACAGATGGAAAGCAATGGTTTTAAAATTGATTGAATGTATAGAGTGGTTGTTTTCCTTATTTGACTTATTGTATATAACATGTGTAAACATGCTGTGCAAGCATTTCTCGTAAAAAAATTTATCTACATCAAAGTGATGAATTATAAAGGCTTATTTTGGAAAAAAAGTACCTTGCTGTGTTTGGCTAAACCTTTCCGAATTTTGTCCTCGGTACTCTTCAACTTCGTACTTATTTTGGCCTTTTTAACTTGTTCGAGTCGAGCGTCCCTGATGCGTCTTTTGTAAAAGAAGGAACACGTGTCTGGTGTGCACAATTTTAATCCTTGTATCTATGATGAATCTGTTTTCAATTTTCGAATGAACTTGTGCCTGAAAAATACATCCTCTGTCGTGGCCTTGCCTACATTTGCTTAGGTTTACTCTCTGTTGAGAATACCGGCCGTGTTGGAATCCTCATGTTTTCCAATATGCATACATGGATGTCTGAATAGGAAGGGGTCTATTTCTGCATTCTTTAATTCTTATGGCCGTTTTTCTCTTTTTCTTTATATTTTAGAGATTGTTCTTTTTTCGTTATATTTTAGCAGCCCATTACTCTTTATTCTTTTTTTTTTCTTTTTCATTTTTTCTTTTTTTTTTTTTTTTTTTGCACAACCCCAATGCACACCCTTATATATCTTTTTTACCAATTATTCTCTATTTCTTTGCTTTATTCCATCATTCCTATTGGTGAAACCTCCATCCAGACCCTCATAGATACGCTAAAGAAATTTGAAGACAGAAATTGCATTGCAAAGGTTAATGTAATAATTACGAGAACATAAACTACAATGTAATATTTTCAGATTCTTGTAAGTAAAGAATGGACTCGATCAGATTTTCCCTATAATTAACCTTCACAATTAAAAAAAAACTATTGTTATATCGTTACTACAATAAAGACCTGTATCCTACCTGTTCATTTTAAATCACAGTTCCTTAAATTGAATCAAATGGTTTAATTATAAATTAATCAATTGAAATTGCTATTTAGAGTTTCGTTTTATTCATTAATTACATTTAAGTTGGTTGTTGCAATTTAAGAGATGCAGACAGCAAATGAAGATGCAATCTCATTTACTGTACACAGATGTTCTTAAATTAAAAGGGGAAAAGAAGCGGCTTCAATATTTTTGAGAAAAAAGATGTGGATTATATAATGTTTCAAATTTATTACTTTCGCTCACATACTGAATTAATGAAGCATATTGCAAACCATGTACAATTTTATTTTCTTTAACGAAGAAATTCTTAGTATCCATACAAGATGTAGCTCAATTAATATTGTGCAAGTTTTGGGTTAATCGTAATTAATTTGTAACCATGTAACACAATTCTTAATATTATCGTTAATGACAAGATATGTGTAGTATTAATGATCTTTTTGTAAAATATATTTGTCATACTGTGAAATTGAACAACTATAAAATACAGGCTTTTAGTTAGTCAAGATAAAGAGTTTCATGTTGTCCATTTGTGTGTTATACTGTCCCAATTAGACAAACTTATGTCAACTTATCTATATCAAGGGTATATAAATAAAATGCACATGATGTCGGATGATGATTGATGGCTGTTTCATGTCCAGCGGCAAACTAAATGCATATTGAGTTCGAAAACATAGTAATGAGATATGAATATGAACCATACTTTGTACACGTTAAGCTGTATTTTTAATGAGCAACTTCACAAGGAACATGTAACAGTATGAAGGAAGAATTTACAATATGCTTATGTTCCATAACCTTTAAAAAAGTTGAATTGTTATAAAAAGTTTAACCATTGATCTTTTGAGCATAATCCATTTTTTATTGGAGTACTTCTATGCTATATATTCATGTACTGAGTATAAAGAGGAAACCAGTCAATCGTTAATAATGAAGACACTTCAAGTTTGTAGTTCATTAGAAACGGTGACAGGAAATTCTGCAACAGTTGACTACACGCAGGTCATCAAATTAGTTCTGAATTTAATAAATAAGGAGATGACTTGTGCACGTGGTGTATTCGATCATTATAGTATTACATCACTAACAATCTTAAAATCAAAATTTATCATGATTTAAACCAAATTTGTTTGTGAATATTTTTTCTTCTCGAAGAATTTTTGGAGAAAAGAAAACTTTGTACTGTGGACACTTCCCATAATAAGTTGATCTTTCCCCTTGTCGAAGTACATGTAATTAACCATCTCAAAATAGTACATGAAATGATAGTGTTGGGTTCTTTCACCAAACTATGATTTTTATCAGATAAACAATATGACTGTTATATGATTTTCTTTTTGCTCTATTTTTGGAGATTGTAATCTCTCTGGCTAGACTTTTGTAAATTGATTTCCGAGTAGAAATATTTATTTATTTGGTTTGTGTTTTCTTTTTACGATCATTATCATCCTTCATAGATAAACCATCATTTCTTCCAATTCTATTTTAATCATGTGAAGACTTTTTAATTTAATAAAAGAGGTTAGGGAAAGATTACTTCAAGTTTAACAATTTCTACCACATGCTATCATTTTGAATATCAGTTATAAATCTATGTTCAATAATCAGATTTAACTTGCAAACTCACAACAGATTTCTCCTACATATAATGTATTTTCTGTCAAAAACATTTTATCTAGAATTTTATAACAAAAGACCCAGAATTCTATTCGACTGTCATACAAGTGAGAAGTTTGGCTGGCTTTAAAATCGGGTTTAATCCACCATTTTCTACATAAAGAAGTGCCTGTACCGAGTCAGGAATATGACAATTGTTTCCCATTCCTTTAATGTGTTTGAGCGTTTGATTTTGCCCTTTGATAAAGGTCTTTCCGTTTTGAATTTTCCTTGAGTTCGATATTTTTGTTATTTTACTTTTAACATTGCCATAAATTGCCACTACCAATTGTATAAGAATTCTTACGTTTTTTTAAAGTCTCATGCTCATCAATTTTGCTTATCAATTGTTAACAATTACGGAAAATAAATGTAATACTTATTCACAAGCTATCATAAATAACTATATATCTGAAATGATTTACAATTATATAAATACTAGAATATAAGGAATCTCATTAATTGACCAATATACCTGTATTAATGTATTACAGTAAATTCAGAAATTTTTGTGTTGTTTTATTTAATTGAAAAAATTGCGATGGGATATATTTTTTGCGAAAAAAAGGGACACTTTTAATATTGATAGCATTGTTTCAATGCAGCATTTCCTAAAACCCAGTAATTGACCCCACATTTCTAATCACTACAATCGCAATGATAAATTTCTGAATTGACAATAGCCATATTGGAAATAAACTCAACATATATACAAAGCTTAAATTTTTTTTACGCCGGACGGATGTTTCATTTACAAAAGACTCATCAGTTACACTCGAAAAAATAAAGAGGCAAAATGAAGTATGAAGTCGAAGAGCATTGAGGACCCAAAATTCCGAAAGGTTTTGCCAGCTAGGGTAATCTATTCCTGGGGTAGAAAATCATTAGTATTTGAAAAATTTAAAGTTTTGTAAACAGTTATTTTATAATTTTGACCATATCAATGAAAATTTATGTCAAAACAGAAGTGCTGACTACTTGGTTGGTGATAGCCTCAGGGAGGAAACTTAGGAGACTCAATATCAAGGTCATTGCATTGGTATGATTTATATGAATTGTCCATTTCATTCATACAAATGCACCTGATGTCTGTGTATTCTATAAACAAATATTTTTATCAAAAATAAAATATGAAGGCACCAAGGGGGCAATCAAAATCATGCATAATAAATATGATAAAGTACACTATAAATCCAATACATTGCACTAACAACATATGTCACTGTGTATTCATTGTTGCAGGCTATTTAAAATATTTGTATATTTGTTATAATACTGATTCTGATTGATAGCCAGATGGTGTTTATTTTACAGGCTATGGATGATACTAGAATGTTCGAATTTTGTTTGGTATTATTTGAATACAAATTAAATAATTGAATAATCTTCCTTAACACAAATGATAACTAGTACTGGAAAGGTATGCCTTTCATATAGTTCGGGAGATCAGATTTTCCCCATACTTGCAACTTGGGAGGTATGTCTTCTGTTAGAATTTTATACTTTCAAAATAGTTTCTAACGCATTCTGGATAAGACAAATGGACGAGTTTAAACGTATGATTAAATCAGCATTGTCTTAACCTCTTTTACTAAATAAGGAATACTAGTAATAAAAGGCGAAAATATATTTCAGTAGTAAGGTAGTAAGAATGTATTCTTCAGTTAAACTGTAATTTTCAAACAAAATTCTTAACACAGAGTAAGGTCTAACTGATTTGGTATCAGGCAAGGTGGTGATGGTATCAAATGGTTAATATTTGCATTAAAATGTCACTTACAATTAGCATAAATTTCCGCTGCACTTAATGCTATATGTATTGCTTTAATTTTATTGATATCCTAAGGAATTTGCTTCAGTTTATTCAGAAATGTTTGATTTTGGTACCATCTCACATTTTTAGGTAATTTGTTTATTGATTTCATGCTAGAGAGATTTAATTCATTAGTTATATTCATGTACGATAACTGTATAATTTGTAGCCAGTGAAAATATCAGAGTAGTTTGACAAAATCAAACAGTTTTCTTCATCTTATCATGTGTCAGTGCTAGATCGAAATGTATTTTCTTGAGATTTTCTGTTATTATGAATATTTATTCTTTTTGTTGACATATGTTTTGTATTTTAATGACCTTTGAAATTAAACTGAATTTCAGCAATGTAGTATATATACTGTAAATTCAGAAATTGTTGCGTGCATTTATTTTTGCGATTTTTCAAAAATGGACAAGAGTACAAGAGTGCGAGTATAATTATTGCGACTTCACTAAATTCTACATACTGATCTATGTTTTAGCTATCAAAATGCGAGTTCTTATTATTGCGATACTCACCTAGTAGCATTATTCGCATTAATAAAAACCTCGGAATTTCATTCCGAGCAAACCATTAGGCATTTTGTAAATGCTCTTCTGAACCACAGGTCAAATGTGTAGGCAATGTTGAGGCAGAAATATCAGAGTTTCTTGTGAACAGACAAACATTTTGATATTCTTTGCCTCAAATGTTGTTTATTTCTGATTCTGAAAATAAAAATGTTAGGCCATTTTGATGTATGGGCTCATGTTTTCTTTAAAAATTTTCAAAATTCGGTTAGCCTGCCCATTTGTTGATATCACTGTTGCCATCACTCTCCAAATCAGGTTGAAGTCAGCTGATTTCTAAGAATAATTAAATTAAAAGAAAATAACATCTGAATGGAGATAAATGGGGTGTATTAGAAGATTTATAAGGGTACACATATAGTTTTACTGTTGTAAATACCCGATATGTGGTTAAAGGTTTGTTTAGGGCAGTTTCTCACGAAGTTCTGCTCACAACAACTTGAAACTTAGGACAGAAGTTGGTTCCATTTTAAAATATGTATTTATATCAAATGATGGTATGAGAGCGGCATGGTTTCTACGCACATATATACTTGTTAACCATTATATTTGATTTACGAGATGTTTATAGAGTGACACTCTTGGACAAGGAATAGCTTACTCTATCAATCACCACCAGCTTTTAATTATTCTTTTTTTGCCATGCTGGTCTCCTTTTGTACTTCAATTGAGATTGTAACGTTGGTGTCATTTCAAGGTCAGATGACATATGGTCGTTGTCACTAACGTCATTTTAATTGTTAAGTGACTGCTGAAACAAGAGTTCTTACTTTGAAATACCATGCCTGCATTACTCATTATGTTTGGATGTTATGTCTTATAACAGTTGAGAAACGAGTAAATGTTGTCTCATTGGCAATCATACAACAACCCTATCAGACGGACATTTGTACCTTACAATCATTCTATGCAACGAATATAGTGGATCAAATACATTTTGATTGTACTTATGGAATCATAGAAACAGACTTTACATGAAATGTTATCAATGGACAATAAAAGCTGTTTCAAGATCAGACGAACTCCTTAGTCGAACATGTCCACCTTCCAATCAATCTATACACCACATATAGTTGACTTATATTACAAGTACTGTCTAACAAACTAACCTTAACATTGATCAGTGAACCATGTAAATGATGTCAATGTCAGATAAACCCTATATATTTAAGCAACAGTTGTAAGACGGACAAGCACATCATACGATCATTCTACATAATAAATGTAGTTGACATACTACTTATGGTATCTGAGAAACAGCTCTATAGTCACGATAATTTTGTTCCTCCATACCTTATTTTGACTTACTAGTATTCACATTAGTTAAACTTTGAAAATTTCAGGAAAATAATAAGGTCTTCTCTGTTTTACGTACTTAATTCTTTTCTCCTTTATTTCCAACCCACAATGCAGATATCAATTTTAGATATGAGTAAAATGTAGAATAATTATTAGTTACGTATTTGGATACCATTATGATTAAATTTTTTCGAACGTACTTAATTGCGGTCATTGAACCGAGAAAAGTGCATTGGACGGTTGTTTTCTGCTCCTAGCGGATATTGTCTTATTAATTTGTATTTTAATAATGTAATGATTAATTATAGATAGCCTATGAATTTCGTGCTATTTCAGATTACTTTTTAAAAAGGTAATTACGACCCTATACATAGATGGCTTTCTGAAAATGATTACTATCTGCTTCGTTTTTAGCATTCATGGCAGTTAACATGACAAACGACTGATTTTTTGTTAATGTGAAATTAAAAGTGTGAAAATCTTTTATGAGAGTCAGTTTGGTTGACCTGATTTTGACGTAATTACAGATTGGGATCTGTACCGGAATAGTCACACATTTTGTAGACTGATTTGTTTTAGTTTTTGTGGATGGAAATGATTGAAAAGAACGATTAGAATCAGGATATAAGTTTAAACTCTGTCCAAAGAAAGTACATCTTCAAAAGTTTGATTTTTTTCCAGGTATTTAGGTCTTTCAGCTGCTGAGTTACGATATTTTTTAACATTACCGAAACAGTAGTGATAAGTTTGTTTATATGGAATGGTCCATCACATGTCAGCAGCACTCAATATACTGATTTGTGTACGTCAAATGTTGTTACATCGTCAAATCTTATCTGAAATGTGTTTTTTTTTTCTCGCTTTGTCCATATTCTGTGTCTGTATTTAAACCAAAACTGCAATCTAGTCACTTAACGAACATCTACCAACATGACCAGTATCTCCATGGATTAATTATTTTTGCAGAAGGAAAAAAGACATTTATTTGAAACCTGAACAATCAATCATCCACTGAGGATATTAGCTAGTAATAATCTTAAGATTCTATACAAATCAATACAAAACTTCTTAGTAAATCTAAATCTAATCAACTATTAATGAAATATATTTCTATCATTTATAAAAACAACTGTTGACCAGAATTGATATCTGGACGGTTCGTATCAATAATAAAATTTTAACTCGAGAATTTGTGGCGATAGATTAAAATAACCCCTTAAAGAAAGAAACTAATTTTGATTTTTTAATATACACCAGTGATCGTTCACTTTGTTCAATTCTCTTTTATCTCAAAAGTACAAAACACTTTTGGAATCCAGACATCATTGATAGTTTGGTGCTCGGTGTTGAAATTGTTCCGTTTACATAGTGAATATGAGAAAACACAAATGAAGAATGCTACGCTACTTTGAAATTATCTGGGTGAAGAGTTAAATTTCAAGGGTTTTTTATTTAGATTGCAATCATTAATTTAAAAGCTACTAATAATGTTTATTATACTTCATGTCAAAATGCCAAATTTTGATTGGTTAATACGAGAGAGACAATTTACTCTATCCCATGGCAAATACTCTATTACCCTTCACGGAGACGCTTGCTCAAGTGTGCGCTTTAATAAATACGTATGATTGTTATGTACAAGACGACATAGTTTATTACTTTGAATTTGAAATTTAATAGACAGTAATAACAGAACATTCGGTATAATTAATTAAATAACACATATCTGAGAGGGTGATAGAGCAGACGTTATTTATATAATGTACACCTGAGACTATCTGACCAAATTTGCTGCAATCACATTTTTTTAAATATTAGTATAGTACAGGATTAGAGAGCCGAGACCAGTTGCATGTAGCTAATCTCTTCATACAAAGCCTATAGAAAATTTATAATTTGTTGGGCATTTGAATTCGTGGTTTACCCGTACCCACAAATCCAACGAATAATGATGAATACGCGGTATATGAGAACCGTTAATAGAACAAATCCGATATGAAAATTGGATTAACTTCGTTAATACTTATATAAATGCATATATTCTACCAATATCTGTTTATAGTTGTATCATTTGGGCAAACTGTAATTTATTTTGAATAAATATTTTAGACAAATTATTAAAGGGGTCACCGACTTTTTTTTAGAAACTGACATAATGACACCATCATCATTACTATAGTTACATTACATTATTTTAAAAGGAATCAATATTGAGAAAAAGGTTAAATATTAGAAAGCTATTCTAGTATTTGAGTCTTTGAAGGAATTAGCACCTCCTTTTTTCGAAAATATTATGTTAATGTTCCAAATTATCAGTAGCGTTCCATTGACAATAACAATTTACACATACCAAAACCAAAGACCAATTGCATGAATAAAATATTGATATATTCAGGTGTAAAAATATAAAATAATTTGCCTTGAGAAGTAAAAGATTCGAAATCGTTAATCAATTTAAAATCAATGTTTCAATTTCAAACTTTTTTTAATTGTATGGCTGATAAATTAATCATTCAAGCTATTTTCAACTTAATCACAAGAAAACATACCAATCTATTGTTGTCGGCTCATCGCACTGGTTGTAAACTAGATAGCTTCAATCTACAATAGAATATTTTCATTTTACCGACTTTTGACCTCAGAGCTTATAATTTTTCGACAGGTCACCTACTCTTTGGTAGAACATTATTGTACTCGGTCAAATATGAGCAACTAAAACAAGTAAAATTAAGCTAACAATCGGCGCAATTTGAGGAAACAAATAATTGTTTTATTTTTTCAATACACGACAAAATCATTCGAAAACAGTTGACTTACCCAAAATTTCAACGATTGTAAGTTTGATTTTACTTCTTTTAGTTGTAGGTAACCTGTCGAAAAATCTTATACTTTGGAGTCAATAGTCGGTAATATGAAAAGACTATTTGCAAACAGATAAAGTACAAGGTTTCGGTCTATTACAGTAATAGCCAGACATGTTAATTTTGTTATTTACATAGAAGTGTAATCAAGTTATCAACAAACGATTTTGGTTTGACAATGACATCATGCTAAAGACTTGATTGAATGATAAATGATTTTTTCTATACATTCAGTATTGATACAACAGAAATAAATGAGAAAATCCATAAACAGTTGTTTAGTCTAAAGTGTTCGAATGTCCATTTCCTTCACTTCTCACTTGCTTTTGAATTATCATGCACTTATAATATAAAAACAAAGAAGTTTTAGTATGATTTAAAATGAAAATACTATCAACAGGAATCCAAATGACGTTGATGTTAGCAACTATAGCTATCGTACAGCCTTCAACAATGATCAAAACCCATTCCGCAAAGCAAGCTTTAAAAGACCCAGATATGACAAAAGAGAGGCGAAAGATACCAAAGGGTTATTCAAACTCAGAAGTCGAAAACAAACTGACAAAGCCATGGCAAAAAAACGAAAAACAACAGTGTGAAACAATTCTAACAACGACCTAATTACGACAAAACAATAAACGTTAAACAAATGTGACAGACAGCAACCAACCACAAATGAGAAAGGCACATGCAGAATGTGGCCGGTTTAAAATAAATTTTGTGAGCGCTCAATCCTCCTCTAACCTGGGATAGCGGTATAACAGTACGACATGATATCTATAAAAATCAGTTGCTACATTCTTAAGATTGGCACGAATCATGTTTAATTCAATGACAATGTTTTCGATCGAAATTATGACAAAGTTGGTTAATTAATGTCAAACCTAATTTGTCTAACAATGGATGCAGGGTTTCTGATATGACTCAGTTGCGATGATAGTAAAATACTTTTAAAAGATTTCTTTCTTAAATAGTTGTTCACACCACACAGAGAGAATGTGTAACAACATATTTTTCTATGTTGTAAATTACTCGTCTCTGGATTTAACAACAAAATATTATTCGTTACTTTAATCACTAGCTTCATTACTTTTAACATGACTTATCATCGAACTTTTGCATGCCATCAGCAACACAACGGGTTTCTCCAAGTGGATCAGAAACTGTTTATCCTTCAAGAGGATTTGCTCAATCCTTGGTGTTCTGTGCAGTATTTTGTTGATTGTTGACTGTTGTTGTCTTTTAGTCTTTTTTTCTTTTGGCCATGGTGTTGTTGGACTTTTTTCGTCTTATGAATTTTAAATGATCTCTATAATTATCTCAATTCTTTTTCTGTGTTAAATAAATATATTGGGTCTCTCATCTTTTGGGGAAAAGACGTGACATCGAATATATGAGACCCATTGTTTTTATTATATCCATAAAACAGCATTACTTTTATAACGATCAATCACAAATAAAATATAAAAGATATTCAGATCTCTATATGAGAAAATATACATCACTTATCAGAAACATTACAAAACAATTTGCAAGGATTAAAAATGCTTCCAATGAAGACCTAATTTACTTATTTAAGATAGAACATGAATTAATTAGTGTTGTCAATCTTCAACATTCAACTAGTAACTATTGTTGAATAATTTAATTTTGGATGTAACACGTCTTCTGATTGGCTGAACGTTTTGTGTCTAACTGCTCATAGATATAATTTTGTCATGTGACCGTGACGTCATCGACGTTTTTTCGCATGATTTACTCCTTAAAAATAAAATTTAGAATTAAATTATAAGGAATGACAGTAATATTTTTCTGTCTATTCGAAATAACCTTAAAAATGTGGTTCACACTTTAAAATAACCCGCTACGCGTGTTATTCAGTGTGCACCACATTTTTGATGTTATTTCTTCATAGACAGAAAAAATATTACAGTCATTCCTTATTTCTATAGAAAGGCTCATTTAGAAGGATATTATTAGTTACACAGTGTGCTTTCTTCATATGGAATTTACTGACCCGTATATATCGTATTAGGTCACTAGTACAATTTGTAGCGAATTTTCTTACCGACTATCTTAACGTGGAAAACAGACTAGTGGTCTATTACATCGACAAAGTCTTCAATATAAAGAACCTACTTTCATTTGTATATTCAAAAACAAATACCGAAAATAACAATTTGTCATACTTTAATGTTTTCTGTATTTATTTTCAATCGTTTATCATCAATTTCTTTACAGATTTTTATAATGGGACGTTACACTGCTACTAAATGTGTATTAGAATTGAACACGCCCATTTACCCAATATTAAATATACAGGGTCTTCACGTGTTAGCTTTTAACCAATGATATTCCAAGAAATGTATAGGAGGTAAGAAAAATGCAAATAAAGGTACTAGTAAATGATATCAGGAATATATCCTTCCATTGGTGACCTAGATCAGAGATGTCAAAACCATTCCATTTTCATGTAAAAATCGACTGGAATGTGCTACCCCTTACCCAGTCTTTTCCATATTTTACACCTTCCTTTTTACTTGTATATCTCTAAGAAGAAGATACCACCATAAATCTGTATAAGTGCCGGGTTCATAAAATGAAAAAAATATGCAATAACAAAAATCATTCGAGTATCTCGTGGGGCATATTTAAGGTCTGTTTTTAATTTGATGTTTTAAACAATACATATACAAACAAAAAAGACACTTACAATAGTAAGAGTAAAACGTTTCAAACCTTTCAATACACAGTATGAAAATTACATATAGAGCAGTAATTTATACGTTTGATTCTGATACTAACAAAATAAACATGTTCATCATATTCAGCAGTATTTGGATGACTACATACTGGCATTCTCATAAATACTGATGGGTATTATTGTTTAAACCTGATAAACCTTGTAGCTAGCATCAATTACAACCAAGGAGAAATTTAAGAAGAGGATATATCAAATGAGTTTCCATTCTTTTAAAGCGGCATTAGCTGTCAAATTTGACTCAAATTCTCATATTTAATTTATAACATACTAAAACGTATATCCAAATTACAATAAGTCTAAAATAAACAATTAACAATGCATGGATTCGATAATACATGTCAGCATTTCGTGTGTAATTTATCTAGACGCCATATGATTAACCATCAATATGACTTCTGAAGACTTCTGACAGTCATATAACCCGATATAAACATAAATATAAATAGATAGCGACCACGAGCAATTGGATTTTTCTAGGTCTGTTTGATTTCATGTTACAGTTTTAAAAAAAAAGTTAATCATCGTTTTTACCTGTATAAGAATTTTATTTTGTGGATCGAATCAGTCAACAAAATGGTTCACCCTTGTTTCACTTTCAATGTTGACATTCTTTTCCTTTTAATAGCTGAACACGCCTAGTACATGCGTAACCCATCTCCAGTTAAGGGGTTAAATTGAGGTTTACATGAATATGGATTCACATAAGATCGAATTATTCACTTGTAGGTCAATAATACATCAGCGATGTTTTTGAGCTTATTTCGACAAATTTGGGCAAAACAAACTGCTGATAACAAAATATAATTTTCAAAATTCCGCTATTATTTATACTTAAAACAAAAAGATTCGTATATAAAATTTTGTCTAAATCGTAGCTAATGCCCCTTTAAAGTCTTTTTATGGAAAGAAATTGAAACGTAGACAAATACTAAAATTCATTAGATTTTTTCCTTAAGAAAAGAGAAAATAGTCCAAAATATTATTTCTAAATAACAACAATATTATGACAGTATGCATCTACCATTGTCATGATAGTTATGATAGTTATCTATTCTTTTGAGAATCATAAAATGTAAAATCCTAAATCAGCTCCTTCCTATTGTAGAATCGAAAATAATTTTGTTTATAGAAATTTCAGAAAATGAACTATCAAACAGAAAGTACTTTAACATTATGTGTTCGACGTTTTGACAGAAGTACATGGTATTAGGCTTACATCTAACGGAGTGTTTTTTATGCTTCGAATGCCTAAGAATATCCTACTGTACGGAGTTCTCGTAATACCACTCACAAATCAAAATTCTACAAACAATATGGTAACAGAAAATACCCTAGTTAGCATGGACGTCAATAGACACTTCGTTGTCTCTGCAATTCTTGAGTATCTACTCTTCATACAAATGGTAAACGTTATACTAAAATATGGCTGGATTTAATATATATTTGCACTGTTTAATACTGTCACACTGTTAATGTCTCACAAAATGTTCAAAATCATGACGGTGAATTTTCTAATAATTCATCACTTAGTACATTCTCTTTTCCATAACGTAATGAAGGCAATGTAAAACTGGAAGATTCAACAAAATTATGAAAACATAATTATAGTTTCAAATGTGTTTTCAATATGACACAGTAGTTTTGCTTCTGCTTTGCAAAGTAAAATAAATGTTTCCCTGTATTTCTGACTCAGAAATAAACGCTTTTAATTTTTAAGTTGGTCTTGCAGTGCTTTCAGATCAACAACAACATTTGGCAAAATAACAAACTTGTACACTAGTAAGAATGCTATCAACAAAAGAGTTGCAGTAACTCCTAAAATTGAAAGCCATTTAGAAATCGTTCCTTTTTGCTTTGCGTCTACGATCTCACCAGAGGCATACTGACGTCTGGACAATATGGCAAACAATATGGCTAGAGATCCGAAAGGACAATTACACAACGTAACAAATAGAGCTAGTCCTAGATAATTAGGTGGTCCGTTCCTAGACTCAGAAAGCTTCCGTTTGTCATTTTTTCCTGTAGGAACACTTAACACATCTCCATTATAACTCGTACAACCATCTGTTGATGACACCGGAAGTAGTG
The DNA here is from genome assembly GCA_017311375.1 of Mytilus coruscus. Lineage (NCBI taxonomy): Eukaryota > Metazoa > Mollusca > Bivalvia > Mytilida > Mytilidae > Mytilus > Mytilus coruscus. The sequence continues at coordinate 36,595,266 of CM029608.1, forward strand.
AAACATCTGTCCTCTCGTCAGAAGGTGAAGGCGGTAGAAATTTGGGTTCAAAGTTGAAGGTGAGAAGTTCGCATTCTTTATCTTTTGTCATCACTCACATCTGCAAAAGAAGAAAAAAATCTAATACAATTCGAAACTTCAACATAAAAACAAATCTCGAAAAAAAACCTATGCCTAGTATAAAATCTACTGTACATTTTAATTTTTTGGGTATACTAGTAAAGAATCCCGAGTTTGTGCTTAAGAAATTATAACGTGTATACTATTTTTGACGGAATCAAGTGGCAGTGATTTCGAAGTTGCACACAACATATAAAAATTGAATTGTAATGACCTCCAGCATCGGATATTTAGAGACCCAGGTATCTTGTGTCTATCACATCAAGATTTCATGTTAACCTTGTTTTGCTTAATTTAGTTTCTACTCACGTTTTAACTATGGAAAATTAACTTTAATCCTTTTCCAGTATTTGTGTATATCCTATATACATGTACCTATTTAACTTAAAGGGATTGACGTCAGGTGAATTGTGCAAATAAAGAAATGCCTTGATTTAATAAACACTTTTGGTTTGCATTAGTTTAATCCCCGGTCTATTCCTGATAACTTCCTGATAACTCTTAAATAAACATACTATCACTTAAACCTGATAACTAGTTGTGATAGTTTCCCACAAATTAAACCAAATGAGTTTAAGACCGGCTTCCAGAGCAACTGACATCACCTCCGATTTTTGGTCGCTTTGTGTTGCTAAGTCTTCTGTGTATTGCTTCGTGGACTTGTTTATCTTTTCGTCGGATTCTCTTTTATAATGGCGTTGTCTATTTCTTTTCGACATTAGAGTTTTGAATGTACCCTAGGTGTCTTCCGCCTATTATTTAGAAGAAAACTGAAGGCAACAGTAGTATACCACTGTTCAATAGTCTTAATTCGATTAAGCAAAAACAAATCCGGGTAACAAACTAAAACCGAGGGAAACACATCAACTATAAGAGGAAAACAACGGAACAACAGAAACATTGAACTACAACATGAGCAAACGCCAACATACATAGAACTTGGTATAGGACATTTAAAAAAAATGGTGGGCTGAACATGGTTTTATGGCTAGCCAAACCTCTCGCTTATATGGCAATGTTACAAATACCGCTAAAATGACAACACTACGTGACAGGAATACAACAAACAAACGCAAGAACACTCAGCATAGAGAAATGCATAAATAAATAATATAACAGTACATTATAACATATAAACCGCAGAATAACAACAGACACCTCCCATGAATTTACGACAGCACACCAGGACACCACAAACCAAATATAAACTACGCGTTACATGAATGGATCAACTTCACCAAAAAGGTTGCGGAACACTATGCACCATTATAAAACTTTTTGAAGCAATAAATTATATTTTCGTTTTATGCTTTTAGTTTTTTACACAACAGCTGTACTTTGTAACTATTAATCCTAACATGTAAAAACGATCCTATTTATTGCATCAAATCTCTTTTCGAATAAATTTTCAGTCAGTCACAAAAGATAAGCAATTTTAACTTAAATATAATTTTAAATGTCTATATAAAGCAATAGATAAGCCTTACATTTCTTATTAGCAAATAAAAATCTAATAAACTGTAATGAAAGTACCTGCCTCTTCTGCTGTTGAAATATTTAACTATTCTGTTACACATTTATATCATATATTATAAAGATAAGATGTGGTATGATCTATTCATCAAATACAAAATAATGAGAATAACTAAAGGTCAACAAACCTCATATTTTTGATTCGAGTGTCACTGATGAGTCTTTTATAGACGGAACGCGCTTCTGGTGTACAAAATTTCAATAATGGTATCTATGATAAGTTTATCATAAAGTAATCTAAAATTGCCACGGGATGACGTTACAAGTATAGTCATAATAATAGAATCAAAAATGCAAAAAACCTCCAGAGTTTAAAAATGTGTATATCATAAATGCAACTAAGCGAAATAAAAATTGGACATTTATGAACTAGCGTTCAAATTATAGAGTATACCATGTTGTGCAGCAGGTCTACATTCAAGATGTTAAATATTAAGTAGACACAATAGCAAGACTGTAAAATTATATAAAGCTTGCGAAATCTTTTTACTTTATGATAGAAAGTATTCAATAAATAATGTATAAAATACCAGTCTTGTTAACTTAAAAAATCTCAAATTATAAGTTTGCTAATCGAAATTGAATCAAATTTAAATAACACTTTATAAATTGCGTCGTCCGCAGGACTTTTCCGGATTAACATTTATCAAGAACGCCCAAACCTGAACAATTGAAAGCCAGTAATGTAGAAATACGTAGAACATTTAAAGAGCTAGACGACCAAAAGGGGCATGAGGTAATAGCCAAATGCCTGTCCGGTCAACTTTCCCATAGGGAGTAAGAACGTTATCTTTTTTTAAGTGAATTTCTTAATGTATTTAAGGGGAATTTTTAGAAATGTGTATCATAAATTATGTGAGTACCGAAATACAACGAAAACTGAGCTAATGGTTCTCTCGGAGATTAACAGTCCACCAGCAGCGGTATCAAACCAGTGATAGAACGACACTTAATATCAGACTCGTTCACTCTGAAGTTGATTCACGTAATTAACACTAGAATGTTTTTTATAAACACACTGAATACGATGTTATCGATAGAAAGTATTCAACAAATAACTCATACAATTCAAATCTTGTTAATTTAAAAAATCTCAAATTATAAGTCTTCTAAATTACCTCAAACTGTCAAATGACCTTTTAAAATAAACTATATATTTGAAGTTCATTCACGTCATTGCCACTAGAAATCTGTCTATCAAACCGACTGGTGGAAGAAAAACACCTGCTCAATAAACATGTAATTTTACATTGAAGTTTTCTTAATACCAAGAAACAGAAAATTATTTTTGATTCAGAGATCTGTATCGATCTTTGTTTTTGTTATTGGCACACTGAAGTACAATAGCATTCAGGGAAGGGTGACAACGCAACATAAAATATGCCATTTAATTTCAATCATTAGAATTTATTTAAAGATTTTTTTGTTTTTCAAAATAAGGAGATACTGTGTGATGGTCAATGAGACAACTATCTGCCGAGGACAGGGATGTAAACAACTAACTACAAATTACGGACTATCTGATAACAACTTCCATATTCCTGACTTGGTACAGGACATTTTAAGAACAAATGGTGGGTTGAACCTGGTTTTATGGCTAGCCAAACCTCCCGCTTATATGGCAATGTTTTTCAAAATAAGGAGATACTGTGTGATGGTCAATGAGACAACTATCTGCCAAGGACAGGGATGTAAATACTCACTACAAATTCAATCACGTCTTTCAACTAATGAATACCAAAATTAATTCAGTATTGTAAGCTTTAAAACGTTCCGAGATAAGACAATTTGAATCTTAAAAAATGGCAAAAAAGGCCTTATTTAAGATAATAATATTAAAAGAAAAAAAATATGTCAGACAACAAGCAATGACAACCACGGGACACCGCGCTCCATGTTTGAGACAGACAGAAAAATATGTGTTCAGGTTGAAAATGTTTGTGAGAATTCGATCCTTCCCCTGACCTGGGGCATTGGTATAATAGCAGAACATTACAACAAACCAAATCTATTTAAAAGGGCTTCAGTCAATTGAAAAGTACAAAGCTCAAAGCCAACTTACAAAATGACAAAAGACACACAAAAAAAAAAACAAAAAGAAACAACCGAACTAACGAGGATTGCATGCGCAGTTTTTGAAAACTAGTTCCGAGCAAATATAACTTATTACTAAGCCATGTTTAACCCGGCCGTTATTTTTTCAAGTTTGACAATACGGAAGGTATACTGAATATTTTACGGAGGGAACCAAACTACGACAAGATGCTGGACAATAAGTGTTAAGGATGTTCGCTCATTTGTTTCAAAATAACAAGCTTTTTAAAAGACTGTTATAAAACAAAAAAATGGAAGGTCCGTGTCCTTGTTTTTTATATAATCAATTGAAAATTTGGAGGGAAATGATTCTCTCTAGATTTTTCGTACATTTAACAATGACACCTTTTTTCTTTCAAAAACTATGAAAAATAAGACTTCAAGATTTTATAAGATTTTCAAAAATGGCTTTTTAAAATAAATGTAATAAAATTATGTAAAGAAAAGTAGGGGTTATCGGGCAAAATTTTAATGGCACTATATGGATAAAACTAGAGGATTCCGAATATCTGACAAAAAGGTAAAAGATAGAGTACAGAACATCCTTAATAACGTAAGAAATAGAGTAGAGAACATCCTTAATAACTGAATTTCAATTTATGTTTATTTATGAAATTTATTGAAAAAAAAAAAATAATATGAGCATCGATAAAGACAATACAATGTAAAGTAATAAACACTCATCAAAGATAAGTTACCTTGAAAAGTTGACCAGTAAGTTAACATGGATCGTATGTTTGTTTTCCTATCGAAGTCTGATTACTAATGAAGAAAAATTTAATGCCTTTAAAACATCTTCACTTATTTAGACGTCCAAAATATTAAATATTATTCGTTGCGAGTTTTCCATTTTAATGCTGCAAAGTTTCAGCATTCTGCGTATTACGTGTATATTTCTCAGTTGATACGATATAACATACTTGTGTTTCTCTTCCATGAGGACAGAGATACAGAAGTTATGCTTACACGAAAACAAAGAATTCTTCATAGCAAAGGTTAACTAATCTCTTAACAAAATTTTAAGACGCCAATATGATTGGTTTATAGTCAGAGAAGTCAGGCGCGGATCCAGTCATTTTGAAAAGGGACTCCAACCCCCTGAACACCATGCAAAGTTCACATATTTATCGTTTAATCTTATTCATTGAAATTGTTAAATTTATTTTCGTGTAGTTATGAACATGTATCTATTTATTTGATAAATCTAATTTTTTGTTTAAAATTATGTGTATTGAAATAAACCTCCCCTTTGTACTGATTAAGCAAGCGATTTGAACAATCTCTATTTTTTGGGGTTCATTGTGATTATGATAAAATAATTTTCTGTATAGATATTTCAAGGCAAAGGTGAAGAATTTTGTAGCAATCATCTATCGAATATCAACGTTTTCAATGCGAATTCGATTTATACTTTAAAGTCAGTGATGAAAAAAAAACACATAAAAACTATGCAGAGCATTTCTTATTGTTCATTTTTAATAAAACAGATACAAAAATTATTATGTGCGAAGTGGAATGTAAAGTCTAAGAGATATGTAAGAACCATACGATTGGGCAGAGGGTATGTTCCTACTGAACAATTGGAAGTTGACAATGGGGAAACTAAAATCATCAATAAAATAATTGACCGAGATCTGAAGCATTTTTTCTAATATCAGTGATAATCTTAATTTTAGAGTCATTGGTATATACGATTGGGGCAATAAAAGATCATCAGTCCAATAAAAACAAACAATATCACAGCCAAAAAGAAAAACGACGAAAAGAAAAGAAAAACTATAATAGAAATTATTCAGAAAACATAAGATTAAGCAACGCGAAACCCACCAAAACCCAGGGAAGAATTCAGGTCGTTCGGAATGGTAAGCAGTTCCTGTTCCATGTGTGGCACCCCTCGTGTTGTTCATAAGTAAATATTCGGAGATAAGTTTCATTCACATAGCACAGAGTTTTGTCTACAAAAAACAGAAATCGTCGACTCAAATTTCTTGCTTTGTTCACATTATATTATGTTGAGCATAACCGCGAATCAAACAACCAACAAAAACACCGAAAACTATATCTATAACATATGTGTCAAGTCTAGTGGATTGATATTTCAGCAAACAGTCGGTATTCGAATGGATACTTAATTTGTGCCGACTAGTTTTTGTATTCAAATGCAGCAGAATCCATGCACAACTTTTTACAGTTTTGGCTGCTGGATCCTAATTATTGTCATATTAATCTACTATGTCTGTCTGGATAGCACACCGTAATTTGTCAATATAACGGATCTATAAACAGGTTAGACCCACCATTTTGTTCGGAAAATATATGTACCAATTCAGGGAATATGACAACTGTTTACCGTTCGTTCCGTTGGTTGATAAAATCCAACGTTCGATTTTGTCAGTTTTTATGTAAGAATTTCCGCTTTTTGAATATACCTTGGAGTTCGGTATTTTTGTTATACTTTTTTATGAGATAAAAAAAAACATCTAACTAAGTTTTTTAATTTCACGTTAAAATTTATCGACTGTATCGACAGTCACAGCTCTTGTGCTGACATGAAATGTCATTGATACAGTTATTTCTTAAATGTTGGAACAGTAAAGGTAATTCTATCCTTAGCCACAGATGGCCAAACGAAGATTTGGTACTTTTTGGAGAGTTTGATTTTCGATGCTCTTCAAGTTTTTAATTGATGTGGCCTTCAAAACTCTTTTGACTCCAGCGCTTCTGATGAGTCTTATAAGTACGAAACGTACGTCATGCCTGCTATATTATAAGTCTGATATATTTGATCAGTTTTTAGCTTAAGGATGTTCGCTCCTCTTGTTTTTGAATTTTTGTCAGATATTCGGAATCCTCTGGTTTTATCCATGTGGTGCCTTTAAAAATTTTGCCCACTAACCCCTACTTTTCTTTCCATAATTTTATTACATACAGTTCGAAATGTCATCTTTGAAAATCTTATAAAATCCTTGTTATTTTTGCATCGCTTTTGAAAGAAAAAGATGCCAATGTTAAATGTATGAAAAATCTAGAGAGAATCATTTCCCGCCAAAAAATAATGGCTTATATCTCGAAAACAAGGACACGGACCCTTCATTTTGTTCTGCTTGTTTAGTTTCTTTATTTATATATTATCAATTTATAACAGTCTTTTAAAAAGCTTGTTATTTTGAAACAGAGTAGCAAACATCCTTAAGGGATAATTCAAGTCCCATTAACAAATCAAAATCGTATTAAGTCTCGTGAAAATACCTGCCAGCACATTGGTGAACTGCTGATCTATTTAGTTACACATTTTTTTAATATATATTATCAATTTAAACCTTAAAGATATTACCAACATATATTCAGGTGTTAAAAAAGTTGAATATTTATGAATGTTACTGGGCGAAATATTAAATATCCACGTTTTAGATTTAAAATTTTAATCACACATTATACTTGTTGTGCAGCGATTGAGAAATAATGACTGAAAAGTAACTTAACAAAAGACGAAAAAAATGTTGGTTTGCAAAATTTGATATGAAGATTCAACGATAGAAAATATTTAACAAATAACTTACCTATCGAAGTTTTGTTATTTGTATGAAATTCCGATATTAGTAGTCCAATTGCAAGCAGAATCACATTGTCAAATGATCTTTTAAAGTACCAAGTAAACTATTTATTTTACAATTAACTGACGCCGTTGACACTGACTGGAAATCTTTTCAAAATAAGAATCTGATGTTGGAAAAGCACCTGCTTACAATGAACATGCAACTTGACAGTGACATGACTAGATAATAATATACGGAAAGGCCATATCAATGAAGGAATCTGAAGCCTTGATCTGTTCTTAGGACAAACTATATATGATGATACTTTAACAAAAAGGAAGGAAACAGGAAAGGGGATAACGCACCTTAAGGCATGCAATCTACTTACAACCAGTAAAAACATAAATCATTGTCATAAGACCACACAGCTACTTCAGATTAAATTTGTCTGGTTTTTCTATATTACAATAAAGACATGTGGTATGATTTCCAATAAAACGACCAATAGATCGACCAAAGACCAAAGGGTAAGGATGTGAACGACTACAAGTCATTTTGACAATGAACCCATACCGTATAGTAAGCTATGAATTCCCCGGAGTAATAAAATCGGCAACAATTCAAAAGAGAAAACCAACTTTGTATTAAGCAAACAACATTAAAAGAAAGTAACTATGGCAGACAGGAAACAACTACAACCGTTAGACTCCATGCCCCTGATGTAATATATAAACATGATTGTGAGCGCTCAACCCTTTCCCTGGCCTGGGACAGTCGTGTAACAGCCCATCGTTAGAACAAACTATAAAATAAGTTGAAAAGTGTTTGTTTCATCCGACCGGCACAAGCATACTCGCAGGTCGTGAAAGCTATTAAAATCCCAATTTCAACTAGTAATTAAACCGGGTTTTCCAAGATTTGAGTATCAATTATATTCCTCTAGCGAATTTATAGTAAAGACATCATATTTTTTTTAGAAAAGCATGATTTTGTGCATTGCCAATAATATGTATCAACAGTACTACAATCTAGAGTACACATGAAAAAATGTCGGAAGTGTTCAAAAGTTAAAAATAAGTACTTCTTCACTATAAGGTGCATAAGGTCCGAACAATATTAAATTTTGCACAGACTGGTGATGAAGGGGAAAGAGTTAAAAAGTCAAACGTTACTTAAACTGAAAAGACCAATTCCCAATCTTTTGTGTGAATGTTAGTATCAAAAAGCTAGTATATGTATATAGTCGAAACAATATTAAATTTTGAAAAGACTGGCGATCAAGGGGTCAGAGTTCAAAGTTCAAACCTTGATTACGTCTACAAAAACCGTGAAATCAAAACTCAATAACAATCTTTTGATATCTATGTAATCAACATTCTACTTAATGTTGTCTTTTTCTGAGTCGTTTGAATTTGTCGTTATGAATTATAGCTTAGATACTGCCGTTTCTACGACTGTGATTGTTTTCATATCGATTAATCGATCGATGTCAGGAAAATGTCTCAACAATCAAGAATTTAATTCAAACTACATTAGATAAATTGTCGCTGTTTGTCTTCATTTTGCTCATTTTGAAACCTTTTTATTAGGCGTCAGGATTAGGGAAATTACACGCGAAATACAAATTAGTTTGACAGAGTGTTTATGGAATAGTTTGATAGGTCATTTTCTCCTGAGAACGACCAGTTCCATCTGATCAAGATTTTAACTCTAGAGGTTTTAAATATGATATAGATAAACTTCGGTGTATGGATATCTTTCCCCTGGTGTGTTAAACTCACAGGGTCAAAATTTATACGTTATTGTCAAATTTTTCATCGTAGGACATCATAGCTAACCAAAATGAATCAATTTTTATCCTAAAGACCATGCATAAATTTACTTAAAAAATTTTGTTTTTGGTTTTAAAAGTCTGTCCTTATACATTTTGGAATAAATACCTAAGAAGTTTATAGTACAAATATTAGGCTGTGATACTATGAATTTAAGTAAAGATTCAAAGACATTTTGGAAATAGTCCTGATGTTTAATACATTCAGAGATAATTGATCTTACCTCTTCATATGATTTTGTCTCATTTTTTCACTATTTTTAAACTTGCCGCGTTAATAAATCAAATAAACTTTTCACCACGAAAGAAATATTACAGCAGGACACTTAGCTAGATATCTTCTAGGTATGTCTATTAACTTAACGCTTAAATGCACTTCTGATGTTCTGTATGATTGTAAACTTGCCGATATTTAAATAATTATATATACTAATGTCTGATTCTAACTTTTCACTTGCAAATTATTATTCAATCCCTAAATCATATTAGGAATAAAAGTAGATGGGAAATGTTTTATAAGATTATGTGATATTTGGGTAAAATATTCAATTTCGTTTAACGTATAGATATCACATGGCTTTCAGGACAAAATACTTAATCCTATTCATGTAAATATATATTTTATCTTATCAAAATGAATTTACCTTATACGGCAATTAACATCGCAAACATGGTTTTTTCCTAAAATGTATAATAGAAAAATAGAACTTTATAATTTTCGTGCGTCCAGAAGTACCTTCACTGGAACGCTTAAAACCCCAACTTTTAAAAGCTAATAAAGAATCAGTACTTTAAAAGGTGAGGAGCTATTTGACCAAAAGGACCTCAAAGGTATCGCTAAATTATTCTTAGTTGGCACTATTTTTTTTATCGGAACTGCATGAGGATTTTTACACAGAAAAATAGCAATGCGTCTTTCTTACCACGAATGACACATAAAATTACAAAGCGGACGTTTTTGAGCATGTAAAACGTAGCTAATTCTTGATAAAGGTTAAATTATTGTATTGTCTACCCCCAGCATAGATTCCCTTGGCAGTAATTGGAAAAACTTTTTTGGAATTTTCGGTTTTTAATGCTCGTCAATAACATAAACGGTACCAAAGTTAGTACACCAGATGCGCATTTCGACAATTATTGTCTCTTCAGTGATGATCGAGGCCAAAATATTTAAAAATGCAAAACCTAATACAAATTGTTGAAGAGCCGATCAAACCAAACCTTCGTATATGATTTCGACTTCCAACTGTTTTGATGGCCACGGACGAGTCTTATGTGTAGTAGGCGACACCCGCGTCTGGCGCACCAAATTATAAGCCTGGTATCTTTGATGAGTTTTTTACAGAATAGACATTTGCTTTAATGTAACATTGGTCCAGCACTAAATTCATTAGACACCGGTTTTACATTATATGGATGAGGTTTACAGAATACAGAATAATGGCCAAAATAAATAAAGAATAGAGAATAATTGGGTGCAAAAGCAGAAAGAATAACTTTGGAAATTAAAAGAATTAAGTAATACAATACTGATTACAGAAAATGAACGACGTACATAATTAAGAAATCACCAAATAACATGAAAATTTGATAGTACAATCATTTTCTTGATAATTTTACAGAATTAACATTATTTTTAAAAATAAAGAAAACTGCTCTAAAACTTAAATACAGAAATTAAGAACCCCGTCCAGACCCTCATATATAATATCTGGGTTTTTGTCATATTTGTCACCGTAAAACATCCGTTTATGAAAATATAAATCGTCTGTTGAAAACGTTTGTGAAAGATTTGCTTTTCACAAAAAAAAAAAAATAAAATAAAATAAAAAAAAAATAATGACATCAGAGTATCTGTTGAGATTATCAGCAACACGATTAAACAAAAAGAATGAATAATGACAATGTGTACCATTGAAATGAATTTCAAAATAAGGCAATGACATCAGGTTAGCAATGAGGGTCTGGATTGGGAGTCCATCATTCATTTCTTCTCTAATTGTTTATTCTTTCTTTATCTATTTTGTTCATTATTCTCTATTCTTAATATTCTGGCGCCCAATTATTCTGTATTCTTTATATTTTGCCTATTTTTCTTTATTCTTTGTTTAAGGCGATAATGACTTTTATATGTTTAGACATATTCATTCTGCAATCAAACCACAGAAAGTATGGACAATTGCAAAACAGTTTCCTGAACTTCGTGTCTCTGCCAAGTACATGTATGTTATTGACTTATGTTCTGTAGTACGTTATGAAGATGAACATTTAATTTGTGACAAATGCGGCAAGTTGTTTTTGAATATTGCTGAACATGGATGGAGAGTTGTCTCATTGGCACTCATACCACATCTTCTTATATCTATATACTGGTATCCTGTGATTTTATACAAGACAAACGAGATGATCTATGGCACGACTTAATTAACGTTAATCCAATTGAGTTCAGTGTCCTTATGGACAGTCTCTCTGGACCTGAATTCACAACGACAATTCTTTCATGCAATACATCATTCAAATTAGAAAATGACGAGTTGATTTTTTCTCCAAGATGTGTGTTCGTCATATGGAAAATATATATAATTAGTTTATTCAATAAACAGTTGTGTACTATAGTACTAGCAACACAAATATTTAGACGGAGGATAAATGTGTACTATTTTGTCTTAAATTATATATTATGAAACATTATCTCCTGTTTGAGTTTAGTCATACTTACATGTACTGACTTGTGAATTCAATCAGCAAAATGTTGAGCCCAAATCTGACAAAAACTCCCTTAAAATTGTAGTTACAATGATGCTAGCCTAATTCCCATAAAAACGTAGTCTCTGCTTCATGTAAAAACAGGCAATATAAACTGCTGAAATTTGCGTAATGTGTTGTAATTTTGTTGAAAATATCGAGATATTAATAACATATCGTTGTAATGATTCGTTTTTAATCAGAAATTTTCTAAACCGTTGCACAATATCTAATGAGTGCAAGAAAGAAAGAAAAGTCATTAAAACAAGAACTGTCATCCTTATAATCCCATATATGAATTAGAATTTAAAGTCAAACAAGAGTCATTATGAACAAATGATAGTGGTAGCAGAATCTTCACATATTGCTTACTATAGTCAACAAATAAAATATCAAAAGTATACTATCTAAAGATTACAAAACTAATAAGGCACATGTATCTTTCTTAATGAGTGTTGATAGAAGTATGAACAAGAACACGTTAAATAAAGATTGATTAATCAGGGTCTGGATTGGGGGTTCTTCATTTCTGTATTCTTTAATTATTTTTATGTCATTTTTCTATTTTATTCTTTATGTTTTTTGCCCATTATTCTCTATTCTTCATATTCTAGCACCCCATTATTCTTATTTTTCTCTATTCTTTATTGTTGGACCGTAGATTTTGCCCATTATGCTCTATTCTGTAAATCCCATCCAGACCCTCACTAATTGATGATTGGTTCACAGAAATCACATTGCCCAGTTAATAAAATTAAAATAGACCCTGATTTGTACTAGAACGACAGGTTTAGTCGGATAAAACATAGACTAGCTAATTAGATAACAATCACCAGGAACACATATCAGTCCACCCTGACACAATATTCTGATTCAGTTTCCGACCATGCAGTTTATATGATCGTACTCCTTAATGCTTCGGGCTTGGCTGGGATGCAGCAATTACATGTTACTATCTTAAAGTCTTATATTTGATCCAGTCATAGTTCAAATCCACGAATTCCCGCATTCTAGAAGAGAGAATGAGTAAAATATACATTTAACTCGTTGATTAGACCTAGCCGGCGAGCAAACCAAAGACGTCCCATGTGCTTAACGGATAAAAAAGCAAATAACTTATCTAAAAGTATTTGATTCCGTCCATTCGGGGATCGAACCCACGACAACCCGCATTCGGGCCACAGTACACTACTGCGAAACCATTAAGGAGTTTAAATATATACAGGAAAACACACTTAGCTAATACAAAAGTTTTTTTTCTAGATAAAAATCTATATCACAGAAATATGAAAGAAGGTATATGTCCCTGGTGTCAGAGGCAGAAAGGGTTGGGTCAATCCAAAACATGAGAAAACTTAAAACTTTAAAATGAGTATTTGCTGGTTTCCTATTTAAAGATCCCCGCTAACGAGCAAGAACAATGATGGATCACCTTGGAGTCAGAATTATTTGCTTCTGGTACTGGTATAGTACATAGCAAGGTTGATTAAAAACTACATTATATAGTGTTTGTCGCCGGGTGTTAACGATCCATTAACTTATAAAATATTTATTTAAGAATTGAATGCTTCTTTTTGTAAATTTATTGGGGTGTAAAAGCGTTGACCAAAGTACATTTTGTATTCTAAAAATGTGCGCACGGTCAACGCTTTTACAACCCTATAAAATCACTAAAAGAAGCATTCAATACTTACTAGTATAATTACATTTTTTTGCTAGGATCATGAAAACCCGATTTCTATCAAGTTTTTCTTTTATTCACCTGTGCACTTTATTGTGGAAGCTCGTGTCATCATGAATGTTGCATTTCCTATTGAAATGAAGGTTAATTTCAGAATGACGCGAGAATGCTGTTAACCAATCAAAATAACGTATTATAATGAAACATACATGTAATGTAATTATAAAATATGAATGAAAGGAGATGAGTAGATAACCTGTGTGTTAGTGTTAAAGTTTATGAAATACATGCTGCACACGAAAAACCCTACCACACGATTTTAGCATATGTTTTAGTCTTTTTATATTTAATTCACATTCATGTTGGTTAAACTGTACAACTATTTTTTAATTTAATATTATTTGCTGAAAATTGTTAGCTGCAAATTAAAAAATTATTCCTTTTTATTTTATAGCATGTCTTAGCGCTTCGTATTTATGCTTTTAATTAGTGTTAGGAAGATACATGTGGTTCATATATATATATACTAGACATAATCATTTATAGACAATGTTAAAACGGATATACTTACAAATGTAAAAATAAATAATCAGACCTATGACAATTTAACACCTGGTGAACGTGTGGCTTTAACAAATTTGAGAGATAATGACGACATTGTTATTAAACATGCAGACAAAGGAGTGCAGTTGTCGTCATGGACAAATCTAACTATGTCCAAGAGGCCATTCGCCAATTAGATGATGACCGGTTTTACAAAAACTTAATTCGGACCCCACCCTCCAATTCAGTGAGGAAATAACAGAATGTTTAAAGGAAATGTGTGACAATAACATCATTGATATAGATACTCTCAAATATTTAAAACCTGAAGATTCTAAACCTGGGCGATTCTACCTGCTCCTAAAATTCATAAACCTGGTAACCCAGGAAGACCAATCGTCTCAGCTAATGGTCATCCCACCGAAAAATATCCGAATTCGTTGATTACTATCTTCGACCACATGTAGAAAACTTGCCATCTTTTATAAAAGATTCTACAGATTACCTACTAAAAATGCAGGATTTAAACCCTCTACCTGCCAATACTATTCTTGTCACAATGGATGTCACCTCCCTCTATACGAATATTCCTCATACGGATGGCATTGAAGCATGTAGAGACGTTTGGGACTCTCGATCTCTTAAAATTTCACCTACTGAATGCTTAGTAGAAATGCTTACTATGGTCTTGAAAAAGAACAACTTCACATTCCAAGGAGAACACTATTTACAGACAAATGGCACTGCTATGGGTACAAAAATGGCTCCATCTTATGCCACTATATTCATGGGTAAAGTTGAAAAGCAACTGCTGGAGTGCTCTATCGAAAAACCGCTTTCCTGGTATCGATTCATTGATGACGTTGACATGAAATGGGACATGGGAGACCAAGAATTACAAACTTTTATAACAAATGCTAACCATTAACACCCTACCATCAAATTCACCCATGAAACATCTAATTCCACCATAAACTTCCTTGATACATCTAGCACCCTCTCTGCAGGTATAATAAACACAGATATATACTCTAAACCTACAGATACTCATCAATACTTGTCGCCTGAAAGTTGCCATCCTCCACACTGCACGAAGAGCATTCCATACAGCCAAGCTCTCAGAATAAGGCGAATCTGCTCCTCTGAAGACACTGCAAAACAACGTCTGGGGCAGCTCAAAGGACATTTGAAAAGAAGGGATATAAACACAAAAACATCAAAAATAGTTTCCGAAAAGCGGAATCCATCCCCAGAAGCAGTCTGCTAACTTACAAAGAAAAACAGAAAAGTAAAAGAATCCCATGTGTGCTCACTTACCATCCATGCCTGAGAAATGGTTTCAAGACCATTCGTGATCATTGGACAGCAATCGAGAAACATTCTAAGTTATCCAAAATCTTTCCTGAGCCTCCAATGATTGCCTTCAAACAGCCTAACAGCCTGAGAAATATACTTGTCCATGCTGACCTTTCCAAACCTAACCATACTGTAGGTAATTGCCAGCCTTGTGGGGATAAGCGCTGCAAATGTTGCAACCAATTGCAGCATTCATCAACATTTCACAGTAAGACCACAGAAAAGACATACAAGATCTTCTGCAATGTCAACTGCAAAAGCTCAAACGTGATTTACGTTCTTGAGTGTCCTATATGTGGTCTCCAATATGTTGGTGAATCTATGCAGCCATTTCACAAACGCCTTAATGGCCACAGGAGTGACCTCACAAAAAAACCGTATATTCCTGTCAGCCTACACTTCAGGTTACCAGATCACAATCTGAAAGATTTTGATCAAATGAAGATCCTTGTGATCGAACAGGATTGTACATGGCAAAATAGGCAAAGAGAGAGTCGGGAGAAGTTTTGGATAAAAACACTGGGTGTCCTCCATCCAGATGGAATCAATAGAAAGAAATAATTAAATTGACAGTCTAATGTTTATATTATGATATTCAGGATTTTGGATTAAAATCAATCGACCAAAACTCACCTGTATTATTACTGATCTTAGTTTACACCTTATACATTATATATCAGTATTGTTAAAACTTTTAACACTGAGGAAGGCCATTTGTTGAGCCGAAATATTTGCAATTATTGTATAATTTATATCATCTGTTCAGTTTTTCCATCTTTGTGCGATGATATTCAACACTTTTAGTGTTTTGTTTTCCATCTATTTATCGGTATTGTTACTGGTTGGTAGATTCTTATAGTTCTTATAGATATATATATATATATATATACAACTCGTCTAAACATCAACCCAACAATGTTAGATCTGTAAATTTTTTCAAATTTTGTTCTTCCTCGCCATTCGAACCCATGCTACTGAGATATCGTGACACCAAATCGCCTGCACTGTAGCCGTCCCGCTAGATTCACACGACCACCTGGGCTATATATATATATATATATATATATATATATGCTAGAGTTAATGTGGTGCTGTTTTATTACTATTTATTTGCATGCTGCATTCCTTGTTTTATTTGTTATTGTATATGTTTTTATATTCGGTGAAAAGCTCATTAAAGCTTATGTTTAATTTGTTTGTCAATCAAAAGTTTTACTTACTTACTTTATTTCCTGAAAATTGTAAAATATGCTAAGCAATTTCCTATAATGTTTTCACAAATTAATGAGCTGTGACCTACTTTTAAAAAGAGGCAGAAGAAACCAAGGCGACAATCATAATCCAATAAAACAGACAAAAAAAAAAACTATAATGGCAAACAAACCTATGAAAAGCCAAACAGTACACAAAACACTGTAACTACTTTGCTAAGGAGTGAGGAACACGAAGCCCGCCAAAAAAAAAAACGTGTTGAAATCATGTGCCCAGGAAGGGTAAGCAGCAAATGTACATATTCAACTAACTGTAGCAACAATTCAGAGAGTGTATAGCGAAAGTATGCTCGTGTGGTAATTCTTGTTCATCAGGATTTCCTCGAACAGTGAAAGACTCTGGACGTTAACCAACCACCAATCAATCGAACAGTGATACAAATAAATGGAATAAAAGATTTGTATGGCATAGATAGCTAAAAAACAAGCAAAAGATACCAAAGGGAGACATTCAAACTCTTAAGTCGAACATAAACTGACAACGCCATGGCAACTATATCATAAACAAAAACAACAAATAAATGATCATAAATAAATTAGATAAATAAATGACACCTACCGGTATGTTCTCGTATCCTGAAGTCAACATATAATTTCATCCATTTAGTTGACTTTCTCTGCCATATCGCAAACAAAAACATTCGATCTAACAGCAAATCGTTACTTTAGTTTAATGCAAATAATTACAGCTGTATTCCTATATGTTATGTTCCGTGCTAATTGGACTTACTTCCGTAACGTTCAAACGCCCAAAGCCAAATGGTACATATTTATAGGGAAAAACTAAAGGATATCCAATTGTAACTTAGAGGACATCGAAGTGTGGTAACTTTTATTTGTTTGGCATTTCACCATGCTATATGTGCGATGTCACTGTGACAGTTTGTTGCATTTTCTTTATATATAGATTTACACTTATACGAGTCTGTAGTTTAATTGCTTTTCATCAATCATCACTGTCTCGATTTATCAACAATATTGATCAGTAGAAAAAGATTGCTTCACTCGGCATTTATTAAAAAAAAAATGTCAATATTATCAAAAAAAAATTTGAATTGATGATATAAGATATAAATACATAAAAATTGAACTCAGATTGAACTATAATAGATATAATTTTAAGAAGATGTGGTATGAGTGCCAATGAGACAACTCTCCATCCAAGTCAAAATTTATAAATGTAAACCATTATAGGTCAAAGTACGGTCTTCAACACGGAGCCTAGGCTCACACCGAACAGTAAGCTACAAAGGGCCCCAAAAATTACTAGTGTAAAACCATTCAAACGGAAAACCAACGGTCTAATCTATATAAAACGAGAAACGAGAAACACTTATAAAATCACGTTAACATATCAGTTTAAACAAAACAACACAAATTTCATCAACAAACGACAACTACTGAACATCAGATTCCTGACTTAGGACAGGTGCAAACAAATGCAGCGGGTTTAAACGTTTTAATGGTACCAAACCTTCACCCTTTTTCTGAAACAATAGTGTAACATCACAACATAGAAAGACACACTATAAAATATCAACTGAAATAGCTTAACTCAATCAAAGGACATAGTTAAAAATACCAGCCTTTCGTGTATGAAATTGTTATAACGTCATAAAAGCCATCAACCTACAAGCCTTAATGCATAGAAATATAAACTCATGACACACAGTGATGTATATCTAGCATGCTAGACTTACAGGATAAGTTCAAGAAGCCTTGCAGACTTACACGCGTTTCCTGTTGGTTTTATGAACTGAACATTGCATTGACTATGATTGAAGAGATTAATAATCCAATTATAGAATTCGTCACTAGCTAGTCTTAAAAGAGTGAAAAAAATTGATATATCATACGGGATATAAAATTTACCATAATTCCTTGAGGACCTCAAGGCGGAATAGATCATGTATTGCTAACTGTGCTTCTTGGAAACGTGTATTAATTTACTAATTTCCTGGCCAATCAGTTTGTTTCCTTATAATGTGCCCCACACATTACGATATGTTCATATCAATGTATTTTTGCTGACTTTTTTTACTCTTACGATAAATTGTCTTGTTAAGAATAGGTCAAGCTCTAAATATATTAAGCAATGAGTTATCCTACCAAGCTTGTATATTGTTTGTTTTTTTTTTTTTTTTTAATCCTATTAAACGATTTTTTTTTTTTTTTTTTTGTGGTTGACATAGTTTGATGTGCGTACAACGATTTAACAACTCCTGTTTTCATTAAATTTGGAGAATAATTACTTAACTCGTGCTGCGATACTTCCCTCAATCTGCTTAGGTTAATGTCACATTAAGCTTGTTAAATGCCATTATTTATTTAAATGACATATATAGATATAAGAAGATGTGGTATGAGTGCCAATGAGACAACTCTCCATCCAAGATACAATTTGTAAAAGTAAACCATTATAGGTCAAAGTACGGTCTTCAGCACGGAGCCTTGGCTCACACCGAACAACAAGTTATAAAGGGCCCAAAAATGACTATTGTAAAACCATTCAAACAGGAAAACCAACGGTCTAATCTATATAAAAGTTGTTAGGTATACGTATACAGTTACAATAATTTTGATGTTCATAGTACGAAGTGGAAATTTATATTAGTACCAAACACTTATCAAAGCTGGTATATAGACCAGATATAACCCTGAATAACATTAGATAACAAAAAGCATTACAATTAGTATCAACAGGTCAAATAAACAAGAAAGTACGATTTGAGAGTACTAGCAGTTACTGACAGCTAGTTAAAAGCCAAAACAATTAATAATAAAAATCATGCATCAGAGACTAAAATCAACTAAAACACATCCCAGGGATTTAGTATTTTAACGTCATGGACAGTCAAAGAAGACAAGACTAGTGCAATGCCAAAATAAATGTATCGACAGACAGTAGGATAGTTAGGAGTTTAACCTCTTTATAGATCAAAATGAACGTGGGTGTGTCTTTAGACATCCCGTTTGAAAAGAATACAAATTTAGTTATGTTTTAATTTGCTGATGACAAAATCGATATTAGTGCCAATGTAAACTATATTCAAAGATCTAATTACAACATTGGTAAGATAACCTGAACTAATAAGTTTATTTAAAGGTTCGATGAGTTTACACGGATCATATAGTGATTTCCGCGCTTTAAGTACAATATTACCGTAAAATTTAGGATGTGAAATACCGTTTTAATCAGTTTTCTACAGGTATAGCCAAATTTACTAATC
This sequence comes from Mytilus coruscus, assembly GCA_017311375.1. NCBI lineage: Eukaryota > Metazoa > Mollusca > Bivalvia > Mytilida > Mytilidae > Mytilus > Mytilus coruscus. Next base: position 36,615,206 of record CM029608.1, read on the forward strand.
AAATCTTTGTATCTATGAAAGAACTTAGCAAAAGTTTTACGTAATTTATGGTAACGAAATCCCTGACTTAATAATTTACTAGTGATGCATTGATTACGTTCGTTAAAATCTATGACATCACTACACACAGGGCATAACGAACGAGTTGGGATATATACACACCGTATGATGGAGCCAAAGGAACATCGCCGTCTAAAAAAGGAAAATTAACAATAGGGAATGAAAAATCGTCTCTTTTGTCGTAAATTTTTGTATGGAGTTTTCCTTTAGAGATTGAAATGTCCAAGTCCAGAAAAGGACAACTACTGCTGTTTATGTTAGATTTAGTTAAAGTAAGTTCTATTGGGTAAATTTCGGTAGTATATTTAGAGAACTCTGGATTATTTAACGAAAAATATCATCTAGATAACGGAAGGTATTGTTGAATGTATCAACCAAATGTAACAATGACGTGTCTTTACTGAGTTTGGTCATAAACTGAGATTCATAGCAATACAGGAATAAATCTGCTATTAAAGGGGCGCAGTTAGTGCCCATAGGAATACCTACTACTTGTCGATACACTTTATCGCCGAAACGTACATATATGTTGTCCAGGAGAAAATTTAAAGCTTCAATCATATCTTCACATTTCCAGTAAGTGTATCTAGCATACTTTCCTTTTCGTTACAGAAAAGGCTTTAAACGAGTTACAGCAAATAAATTTGTAATGAGATTTTCAAAAGACCATTTAATTAAATATGAAAACTTTTCTTGATAAGATTGTGTGGAAGTGTAGTATAGAGTTTGCTTATAAGAATAACAGATTCAGGTTCTATGTATTGAAAATGTTCAGTGGGTCAGACGAAATTTTAGGAACTTAGGCTACTGATGATTTTGGTTCTTCCTTACATTTAAATAGTTTGGTTAAAATAATGGAATAAATAAAATTATTTACTATTGAAATTATTGACTAATTTAGTTTCGCCCAGTTTAACATCACGTCGACACTCATAAGCATTATTCAACATCGGTTAAAAATCATCTCATAGTTTAAAAAAGACTGTTTTAATGACTTAAAAGACGAAATATAATTAATATAGTACCAACAATATTTTAAAATGTTAAGTTAAAATCACGTTAACATATCAGTTTAAACAAAACAACACAAATTTCTTTGAAAATTTTAAGAAAGTATTGGTTAGGCTCGCAGAAAACCGGTCAAACATCTTATTAACAATCATTTTTCTTCTTTATAATAACTAAATAACCTAACTTTTCAGATTGTTATTCTTTATAGCATTATTTTGGATCATAGTATATGTTTTAAACTTGGCTGACGTTGGCGAGCGTATCCTGACTTATAAACCTCTTTTTGGTGTTCGTCTTTGACATTGTCTCATTGCAGTCTACTCTAAATCTTCTCTAATATAAAAATAAGGAGATGTGGTCTGAATGCTAGAAGGACAACTATCCACCAAAGTACAAATGAAGTGGATGTAAGCAATCATATGCAACCGTACGGCCTTCATCAACGAGAAAAACCCACACCGTATAGTCGGCTATAAAAGGCCCTGACATGAAAAATACGAAACAATTTAATTGCGAAAACTAACGGCTAATTTACAACAAAACAATTTACGAAAAAGAAATATGACAGACATGAACCAACGACAACCACTGAACTACAGGCACATATAGAATGTGGTGGGGTTAAAGTAGTTTGCTGGCGTCAAACCCTACCCTTACATGGGACAGTGATGTAACAGTGCAAAATAAGAACAAACTATAAAAATCAGCTGAAAAGTGCTTAACTCATCAGATCGATAGACATTTTCTCATTGCAGTATACTCTACATCTTCTTAAAGTTCATATGAACTTTCAGATATCTAGAATTATTTGTAAAAAATACCAGCCTTTCGTGTATGAAATTGTTATAACGTCATAAAAGCCATCGACCTACAAGCCTTAATGCATAGAAATATAAACTCATGACACACAGTGATGTATATCTAGCATGCTAGACTTACAGGATAAGTTCAAGAAGCCTTGCAGACTTACACGCGTTTCCTGTTGGTTTTATGAACTGAACATTGCATTGACTATGATTGAAGAGATTAATAATCCAATTATAGAATTCGTCACTAGCTAGTCTTAAAAGAGTGAAAAAAATTGATATATCATACGGGATATAAAATTTACCATAATTCCTTGAGGACCTCAAGGCGGAATAGATCATGTATTGCTAACTGTGCTTCTTGGAAACGTGTATTAATTTACTAATTTCCTGGCCAATCAGTTTGTTTCCTTATAATGTGCCCCACACATTACGATATGTTCATATCAATGTATTTTTGCTGACTTTTTTTACTCTTACGATAAATTGTCTTGTTAAGAATAGGTCAAGCTCTAAATATATTAAGCAATGAGTTATCCTACCAAGCTTGTATATTGTTTGTTTTTTTTTTTTGAATCCTATTAAACGATTTTTTTTTTTTTTTTTTTGTGGTTGACATAGTTTGATGTGCGTACAACGATTTAACAACTCCTGTTTTCATTAAATTTGGAGAATAATTACTTAACTCGTGCTGCGATACTTCCCTCAATCTGCTTAGGTTAATGTCACATTAAGCTTGTTAAATGCCATTATTTATTTAAATGACATATATAGATATAAGAAGATGTGGTATGAGTGCCAATGAGACAACTCTCCATCCAAGATACAATTTGTAAAAGTAAACCATTATAGGTCAAAGTACGGTCTTCAGCACGGAGCCTTGGCTCACACCGAACAGCAAGTTATAAAGGGCCCCAAAAATGACTATTGAAAAACCATTCAAACAGGAAAACCAACGGTCTAATCTATATAAAAAAAATAACAACCACTAAAACAGGTTCCTGACTTAGTGTACAGACTAAAAATTAAAAATCTATAAAACTAAATTTTATTTGAAAAAAGGAAAAGTAAAACAAATTAAACAAGCAAAAATAGGAGAACATTTATCAACTGATGAAAGAAATAAAAGAAGCTATTACCCCTCCCCCCCTTTTTTATTGTAGTCTTTCGCAATTGAAAACACAACAAGCGGGACATTCTTAGGTTTATTTTGCTAGAATGCACCTAATATTTGAAGACCAGTAACCAATAGAGTATATTGCTTGAGAGAGAAAATAGCTATTCATGTTTCCCTTAATGTGATTGCGTTGAAATTGTCCCATTACATTTTCACAAAGCCTTTCTTTTCACAAAACAATAAAACAAAACAAAAATGTTTTATTGAGAAGCTGATACAACAATTTACAATCAAATTGGAAAAAAGGTAACCAAGACTTTTCACTTCTAATAAAACATTAACGGTGCCATTTGAACTACATCAGATGCGCATTTCGACAATTAACATCTCTTCAGTGATGATCGGAGCCGAAATATTTGAAAATCTAAAAAAAACTTAACACAAACTTAAAATTAAAAATGGCCCAAATTTTAGTAAAACCCAGGCAAGGGTTCACAGTTATGCAAGAGGGAGATACTTCTTTAATTTTAAATGAGTTCCAAAATTATATAACAGCCTATATCGTTTAAACAACATCCATATTTGTATGCCAGTACCAAAGTACTGGATACTGGGCAGTTACTGAAAATATTTTAATTTATTTTGGTTAAAGATTTACACTGCACAAATGTCAATATACATGTAATTGATACTGGAAAATTAACTGCAAGAACCACAATTGTGAATGAAAATAAACAAAGAATTTATTGAACAAAATACCGAATCAAGAACAATTGTTTTATTCATAAATAAAACAGTTGTCTCGGCATTGATACAAGACCGTATTGTTCAGGTCAACGTTCAATGGGATAAACATGATCACACAACAGAGCTTCCGTATTTCCACTACCCTTTTCCATCGTTTCCCAATACTTGGTCAATTACTACACATCCAGAGCCTCTGTAATCGATACAACGGATGAAAATATTTATTATTCGTTGACAATATTAAGTTTTCTAAGATGAAAAGATTGTGTTGCATAGTTCTTCACAATGGCTTTCTATAAAGGCAGTAATTGCTTTTAGCTTTCACGTCTCGTATTTAGTTTGAATGACAGTGAAATTCTTGGATACGATGCAAATTTTAAAAACCAATCAATTAACGATCGTCTTGCATTAATAGTTTGAAGTTTGTGAATGGTTTATCGAAAATATTAATGATGATAGAGTTAATGTTATGATATTAATGTAAAGGGCTACAAAGAAAATCTATTCAAATCGGGTTATTGTTGGTTATTTCTGGGACTATTATACTAACTTATAATAGTCCCAGGTTATTTGGAGAACTTTCTGTTCTTCACAGATCCGTGTTAGATTCTGTTTAATTTATCCTCAACGTTTTTTTTTTTTGAGACTCGGGGCGATTTGGAGCTTGAAATAATTTGTACATCTATAACAAAAATAAACATAGCATATCTATCCTCTTCTATGTCATTAGCATTCAAAGTAACTTTTTTGTAATAACAGATACTTAAATTTGTTCATCCTATTGTTTGCAAATTTACAGTTTCGCGTCTTTAGGTTTTATACATACTTGGCATTCAAACGTTCCTCAGATGAAGGTAAATCAGAAAAGTGCGTCGGACGCAAAAAACTTATACAGTGGTATTCAGCGGGAGTTTATTTTCTAGCACTGCGTAAATACCAATGCTTGTGGACTGTTAGTTCTCGAGGGTATCATCAACTAAGAAGTCAGTGCTTCGGAACAGACACAATATTTAACTATATCTTTTTTTTAATTCTCCGCTGATAAATTAAGAGATAATTAGACACTAAGGTTCCAACACCCTCAGGCAAAGTTGACCTCAGACGAATGTGGCTATTTTATGTCCCTTTTGGTCATATAGCTCTTAATGTGTTTAAGGTTTTTACATCCGTATTAGTTGGCTTTCAAATATGTAAGTTTGAGCGTTCTAGGTGAAGGAAAATTCAGAAAAGCGCTTTGGCGCACGAAATTGATAAAGTGCTATTTTCATTTACAACGGAAAGGTATGATAATGCCTCTTTTGTCCATTAAACTGAAAAAAAAATGCTTTAATTATATATTAAAGAACATTTGTCAGACCTTTACATGAAAATGCTCTGTCAAATAACATGCAGTATATGTTTTTTTGGGAAAGATGGCTTTGAAATCATCTTATTACCTATACTATCGTCCGTCGTCAAAGGCTCTCACGGCAACTGTTTTGTGTTTTATATTATTTCAAGTAATTAGGGGGAACTAGAGGATTTTGAAAATGAATATCATGGCCTGGTAAGAGCTGCAAATAAATAACTTTCCTCACTACAGGATAGATTTGAATATTCTCTGACGCAAAACGCAGGAAATAATTGTGTACAAAAGTGAAAATAAATTCCCGTGGGAAAGAATTATCATTTGTAGCAACAGACGAAAATCCTCCTGCCCCAGCCCCAGAATATCGAATGATTTTCCCTCAAATACATGTAGTTAAGTAATTAATGAAGGTAAATAGATTTCAGTGTCTGTATATTAAGATTTAGAATTATAATTAGTGGTAAACTATTAAAGAACTTCTAAAAATATAGCATTTTTCTTTTAAATTTTCTTCATACTGTCTTTATCCTTGTAAATAAATAATTGTACTTTGCGTCAGACTTGAAGCATTTAGTTACTGTGTATAACATTAAACATCCTAACTGACAATTATTGACTTCTTAGCTACCGGTATATTGGTTATACATTGGTTGCATATATATGTTTTACGGATTTCAAAATAGTTTACATGTTTTTGCGACCAAGAGCTTGTTTATCATGTTTACAATAGACAATACTTATTTACCTTCTCGCTTAAAAAGTGGCTGGAATATATTTTTGCTGTTTTTCGAACGTCTGGATGTAATACCAAGGATAATATCTACCTAAATCAATATATTGCAGTTTATTGAAACGTGGGAAATTGTAACACTATAGATGTTACTTGTACCATATGTTACGAAATTCACACGTTAAAAAAACAGCAAAACAATATTTGTTACTTTTTTAGCGGAAGCTAAATAAGTATTCAAAAAATACATTTTTACAGGTTTGAAACCTTTTCCTACTTTTGCCATATAAGAGGCCAAATAATTACTCTTAGTCCAATTCTAGATTGAAATTTTTCTTCAGATATTTCGAGCCAGGAATGGTGTCCTATATGGACTCATATTCTTTTTTGTTTATCTTTTTTCTGTTATGACGCTGTTAAGATTGTGCTGTAGTATATTATGTACCTTCCATTGTGAGACATCTTTTTTTCGTAGATTAATGGATGATTTAGATCTCAAACACCCATCTTAATCTGGCAACATGTCCAAGGTCTTCCGAAGTCACAAACCCAATCAGTTTTCCTCTTTTGTTGTATATTGATATTTTATTGTCACTTGTGGAATTTGGTGTTGATGGCAGATCTTTAATAGTTTTAATTTATTCACTACTTTTCTAGACAAGGAGTGGGTGGAGTAAGAGCTAGACATGTTGTAAAATAAAAAGCTTTGTACCGAAAATGGGACGGATTGAAAGACTCGAGGATGGACGGCCAAGGGCAACACTTTATGCCACCGTCGCGTATAGCTAGGGCATGATAAAAGAAAATGTGCCTAAGGACACGTATGCCCTGCTCAAGCTTTGTAACGAAAATGGGACGGATTGAAAGACTCGAGGATGGACGGTCAAGGGCAACACTTTATGCCACCGTCGCGTATAGCTAGGCATGATAAAGAAGAATGTGCCTAAGGACACGTATGCCCCTGCTCAAGCTTTGTAACGAAAATGGGACGGATTGAAAGACTCGAGGATGGACGGTCAAGGGCAACACTTTATGCCACCGTCGCGTATAGCTAGGCATGATAAAAGAAGAATGTGCCTAAGGACACGTATGCCCCTGCTCAAGCTTTGTAACGAAAATGGGACGGATTGAAAGACTCGAGGATGGACGGTCAAGGGCAACACTTTATGCCACCGTCGCGTATAGCTAGGCATGATAAAGAAGAATGTGCCTAAGGACACGTATGCCCTGCTCAAGCTTTGTAACGAAAATGGGACGGATTGAAAGACTTGAGGATGGACGGTCAAGGGCAACACTTTATGCCACCGTCGAGTACAGATAAGGCATGATAAAGAAGAATGTGTCGGAGGACACGAATGGCCCTGCTCAAGCTTTACAATGAAAATGGGACTGACGGAAGGGCAAGGGTCCCCGCACCTAAGCAGGGCATAGAAACATGCGCTCTTATATGTTGACTACTTTATATATTTCTGTTTCCTTTTGATGCTGTATACTCTGCATCGCCTTTTTATTTTACATGTATACTGTAGAAAGACATAATTTGAGTCTGCCCACCCTTCCAGGGCAACTTTGACCACCCCAGTTTTTGGTGGGGTTCATGTTGTTCAGTCTGTAGTTTTCTATGTTGTGTTTTGATCGTTTTCATTTTTGTCATGGCATTTTCAGTTTGTTTTAGAATTATGAGTTTGAATATTATCTTTGGTATCTTTCGCTCTCTTTAAGAAATAAATGTGGATGCCCGCTTGCATATCATATAGTTATAAAGGGACATAACTGAAGAACGGTAAAAGTGACGCTACCCAAATTTGAACTTGATCTGAGTTTTGTGGTAATAAGCATTGTGTGTAAGTCTCATAACATTTGGTTGAGGCAAACTTAAGTGAGAGAACTGAAACTAAAAATTTTGCAATTTTTCCATTTATAAAGGGCATTACTCTAGAACGGTTTGAGTGACAGCACCAAAATTCACCCTTGATCTGTATTTTGTGATAATAAGCATTTGATAAGTTTCATAACATTTGGTCGAGGCAAACTTAAGTTAGAGAACGGAAACTAAAATTTTAGCAATTTTTCCATTATAAAGGGCATAACTCTAGAAATGTTTAATGACGCCACCAAAATTCAAACTTGATCTGTGTTTTGTGATAATAAGCATTGTGTATAAGTTTCATAACATTTGGTCGAGGCAAACTTAAACGGATAGTAGCTACGATTTTGACAAAATTATGACCAAGTTTTGAAGCTGCTAAAATCAAAGATATGTACTTTAAATTAACAATAAGATCGCTGGAATGTTTATATAAAGTACAGAAGTGTTAATAATTGATAGTTAATATCGTAGCGTCCCTTTTCATCTCATTAATTATGCATCGGGTTTACTTCCGAACTTTGCCGACACAGCGAGTGAGATGACCAAGATATAAATAAATATGAACAAGTGCTTTTGTTTTCTTACGATTTGACAATTTCTTTAGATTAAAAGTACATATTTGAAACCATTTATCAAATTATGTAAACAACAAAATATACCAAATGCCTGCATATTATTCAAACCCAAGGTTCTCCAACAATGGCGATATTATACACTTGTTTTATATTTGTATGACAAACGATGCCGATAACGTATACACGTGTTTGTGAATTGAATTGGGGCCTTCATGCAGGGTACACCGGAAGAATATATTAAATTGTAAGAAGTTGATTTTAATGTCTTCTAAGTTGTGAGATCACTGCTCTTTAATGAATAAAGATATTTTGGACAATAATGATTTGAACACGTCCGATTTATTTTCATGTGGTCTGGATTCGAAAAGTTCAGATATGTTTTTACATTTCGCAAACCGTCGTAATGTCGACTGCTTATATAATGACTTTAACTGCGTGACAGGTGTTTGTAAATGATTCCAATGACCGATCTCATCGCCGTTATTTATTTTCAATTTACAATAACTTGTCTGCACCTCTTTACTGTTTCTTTTCTCGCAGAAACTGTAAACACACGCCCATTTCCGCGATAACATTCCTCTGTTCGACATTTTCCTTCGAGGACAACTTGCGATTGCGCATTGGGAACTGCGGAGTTAAGGTCAACATAGGTCATATGAATAAGGGTTGGCTTAACATCGAATTTTTGTCTGTAGACAAAATTAAATTCAGGTGTAAAACGTTAATAAATGCTCCGCAGGGCAGCTTGATACGACCGCAGAGGTCGAACCCTGAATAGTTGGGGCAAGTATGGACACAACACTCCAGCTTGATACAGCTCTGAATTTGGATTGTGATTAAATATTTGACACAGCATAGGTTTCTGACACAGAATGAATGTGGTCTAAGAACTTAAAATTTTAAATTGGACATTCACCTATTATGGTCCAATATCCAAAATCTAATACAGTGGTATTTCTATTTTCTAGCACTGCGTAAATACCAATGCTTGTGGACTGTTAGTTCTCGAGGGTATCATCAACTAAGAAGTCAGTGCTTCGGAACAGACACAATATTTAACTATATCTTTTTTTAATTCTCCGCTGATAAATTAAGAGATTATTAGACACTAAGGTCCAACACCCTCAGGCAAAGTTGACCTTAGACGAATGTGGCTATTTTATGTCCCTTTTGGTCATATAGCTCTTAATGTGTTTAAGGTTTTTACATCCGTATTAGTTGGCTTTCAAATATGTAAGTTTGAGCGTTCTTGGTGAAGGTAAAATCCAGAAAAGCGCTTTCGGCGCACGAAATTGATAAAGTGCTATTTTCATTTACAACGGAAAGGTATGATAATGCCTCTTTTGTCCATTAAACTGAAAAAAAAAAAAATGCTTTAATTATATATTAAAGAACATTTGTCAGACCTTTACATGAAAATGCTCTGTCAAATAACATGCAGTATATGTTTTTTTGGGAAAGATGGCTTTGAAATCATCTTATCACCTATACTATCGTCCGTCGTCAAAGGCTCTCACGGCAACTGTTTTGTGTTTTATATTATTTCAAGTAATTAGGGGGAACTAGAGGATTTTGAAAATGAATATCATGGCCTGGTAAGAGCTGAAAATAAATAACTTTCCTCACTACAGGATAGATTTGAATATTCTCTGACGCAAAACGCAGGAAATAATTGTGCACAAAAGTGAAAATAAATTCCCGTGGGAAAGAATTATCATTTGTAGCAACAGACGAAAATCCTCCTGCCCCAGCCCCAGAATATCGAATGATTTCCCCTCAAATACATGTAGTTAAGTAATTAATGAAGGTAAATAGATTTCAGTGTCTGTATATTAAGATTTAGAATTATAATTAGTGGTAAACTATTAAAGAACTTATAAAATATAGCATTTTCTTTTAAATTTTCTTCATACTGTCTTTATCCTTGTAAATAAATAATTGTACTTTGCGTCAGACTTGAAGCATTTAGTTACTGTGTATAACATTAAACATCCTAACTGACAATTATTGACTTCTTAGCTACCGGTATATTGGTTATACATTGGTTGCATATATATGTTTTGGATTTCAAAATAGTTTACATGTTTTGCGACCAAGAGCTTGTTTATCATGTTTACAATAGACAATATTTATTTACCTTCTCGCTTAAAAAGTGGCTGGAATATATTTTGCTGTTTTTCGAACGTCTGGATGTAATACCAGGATAATATCTACCTAAATCAATATATTGCAGTTTATTGAAACGTGGGAAATTGTAACACTAGAGATGTTACTTGTACCATATGTTAAATTCACACGTTAAAAACAGCAAAGGAATATTTGTTACTTTTTAGCGGAAGGTAAATAAGTATTCAAAAATACATTTTACAGGTTTGAAACCTTTTCCTACTTTTGCCATATAAGAGGCCAAATAATTACTCTTAGTCCAATTCTAGATTGAAATTTTTCTTGAGATATTTCGAGCCAGGAATGGTGTCCTATACGGACTCATATTCTTGTTTGTTTATCTTTTTTCTGTTATGACGCTGTTAAGATTGTGCTGTAGTATGTTATGTACCTTCCATTGTGAGACATCTTTTTTCGTAGATTAACGGATGATTTAGATCTCAAACACCCATTTTAATCTGGCAACATGTCCAAGGTCTTCTGAAGTCACAAACCCAATCAGTTTTCTTCTTTTGTTGTATATTGATATTTTATTGTCACTTGTGGAATTTGGTGTTGATGGCAGATCTTTAATAGTTTTTAATTTATTCACTACTTTTCTAGACAAGGAGTGGGGTGGAGTAAGAGCTAGGCATGTTGTAAAATAAAAGAAGAATGTGCCTAAGGACATGTATGCCCCCACTCAAGCTTTGTAACGAAAATGGGACGGATTGAAAGACTTGAGGATGGACGGTCAAGGGCAACACTTTATGCCACCGTCGAGTACAGATAAGGCATGATAAAAGAAGAATGTGTCAGAGGACACGAATGGCCCTGCTCAAGCTTTACAATGAAAATGGGACTGACGGAAGGGCAAGGGTAACACAAAATGCCCCCGTCACCTAAGCAGGGGCATAGAAACATGTGGCTCTTATTCAAGATTATATGTTGACTACTTGATATATTTCTGTTTCCTTTTGATGCTGTATACTCTGCATCGCCTTTTTTATTTTACATGTATACTGTAGAAAGACATAATTTGAGTCTGCCCACCCTTCCAGGGCAACTTTGACCACCCCCAGTTTTTGGTGATGTTCATGTTGTTCAGTCTGTAGTTTTCTATGTTGTGTTTTGATCGTTTTTCATTTTTTGTCATGGCATTTTCAGTTTGTTTTAGAATTATGAGTTTGAATATTCCCTTTGGTATCTTTCCACTCTCTTTTAAGAAATAAATGTGGATGCCCGCTTGCATATCATATAGTTATAAAGGGACATAACTGAAGAACGGTAAAAGTGGCTACCCAAATTTGAACTTGATCTGAGTTTTGTGGTAATAAGCATTGTGTGTAAGTCTCATAACATTTGGTTGAGGCAAACTTAAGTGAGAGAACTGAAACTAAAAATTTTGCAATTTTCCATTTATAAAGGGCATTACTCTAGAACGGTTTGGTGACAGCACCAAAATTCACCCTTGATCTGTATTTTGTGATAATAAGCATTATATAAGTTTCATAACATTTGGTCGCAAACTTAAGTTAGAGAACGGAAACTAAAATTTTAGCAATTTTTCCATTATAAAGGGCATAACTCTAGAAATGTTTAAGTGGCCACCAAAATTCAAACTTGATTTGTGTTTTGTGATAATAAGCATTGTGTATAAGTTTCATAACATTTGGTCGAGGCAAACTTAAACGGATAGTAGCTACGATTTTGACAAAATTATGACCAAGTTTTGAAGCTGCTAAAATCAAAGATATGTACTTTAAATTAACAATAAGATCGCTGGAATATTAAAGTGAAGTGTTAATAATTGATAGTTAATATCGTATTGCGCCTTTTCATCTCATTAATTATGCATCGGGTTTACTTCCAACTTTGCCGACACAGCGAGTGAGATGACCAAGATATAAATAAATATGAACAAGAAATGCTTTTGTTTTACGATTATGACAATTTCTTTAGATTAAAAGTACATATTTGAAACCATTTATCAAATTATGTAAACAACAAAATATACCAAATGCCTGCATATTATTCAAACCCAAGGTTCTCCAACAATGGCGATATTATACACTTGTTTTATATTTGTATGACAAACGATGCCGATAACGATACACGTGTTTGTGAATTGAATTGGGGCCTTCATGCAGGGTACACCGGAAGAATATATTAAATTGTAAGAAGTTGATTTTAATGTCTTCTAAGTTGTGAGATCACTGCTCTTTAATGAATAAAGATATTTTGGACAATAATGATTTGAACACGTCACGATTTATTTTCATGTGGTCTGGATTCGAAAAGTTCAGATATGTTTTTACATTTCGCAAACCGTCGAATGTCGACTGCTTATATAATGACTTTAACTGCGTGACAGGTGTTTGTAAATGATTCCAATGACCGATCTCATCGCGTTATTTATTTTCAATTTACAATAACTTGTCTGCACCTCTTTACTGTTTCTTTTCTGCAGAAACTGTAAACACACGCTCCATTTCCGCGATAACATTCCTCTGTTCGACATTTTCCTTCGAGGACAACTTGCGATTGCGCATTGGGAACTGCGGAGTTAAGGTCAACATAGGTCATATGAATAAGGGTTGGCTTAACATCGAATTTTTGTCTGTAGACAAAATTAAATTCAGGTGTAAAACGTTAATAAAATGCTCCGCAGGACGCAGCTTGATACGACCGCAGAGGTCGAACCCTGAATAGTTGGGGCAAGTATGGACACAACACTCCAGCTTGATACAGCTCTGAATTTGGATTGTGATTAAATATTTGACACAGCATAGGTTTCTGACACAGAATGAATGTGGTCTAAGAACTTAAAATTTTAAATTGGACATTCACCTATTATGGTCCAATATCCAAAATCTAAATACATGGTTAGACTCAGCATATCAAAGAACCCCAAGAGTTCAATTTCTGATGAAATCAAACAAAGTTTAATTTTGGACCCTTTTGACCTCAATGTGGACAAAGTTGATAACGGGCCCAAAAATCAAAAATCTAAATACATGGTTAGATTCAGCATATCAAAGAACCCCATATATTCAATTTTGTTGATATCAAACAAAGTTTAATTTTGGACCCCGATTTGGACCAACTTGAAAACTGGGCCCATAATCAAAAATCTAAATACATGTTTAGATTCAGCATATCAAAGAACCCTATGAATTGAATTTTGTTAAAATCAAACTAAGTTTATTTTGGACCCTTTGGACCTTAATGTAGACCAATTTGAAAATGGGACCAAAATTAAGAATCTAAATACACGGTAAGATTAACGAAAATGGGACGGATTGAAAGACTTGAGGATGGACGGTCAAGGGCAACACTTTATGCCACCGTCGAGTACAGATAAGGCATGATAAAAGAAGAATGTGTCAGAGGACACGAATGGCCCTGCTCAAGCTTTACAATGAAAATGGGACTGACGGAAGGGCAAGGGTAACACAAAATGCCCCCGTCACCTAAGCAGGGGCATAGAAACATGTGGCTCTTATTCAAGATTATATGTTGACTACTTGATATATTTCTGTTTCCTTTCAACGCTGTATACTCTGCATCGCCTTTTTTTATTTTACATGTATACTGTAGAAAGACATAATTTGAGTCTGCCCACCCTTCCAGGGCAACTTTGACCACCCCAAGTTTTTGGTGGGGTTCATGTTGTTCAGTCTGTAGTTTTCTATGTTGTGTTTTGATCGTTTTTCATTTTTTGTCATTATGAGTTTGAATATTCCCTTTGGTATCTTTCCACTCTCTTTTAAGAAATAAATGTGGATTGTGTCCACATGTGGACACAGATGATACCCCCGCTTGCATATCATATAGTTATAAAGGGACATAACTGAAGAACGGTAAAAGTGACGCTACCCAAATTTGAACTTGATCTGAGTTTGTGGTAATAAGCATTGTGTGTAAGTCTCATAACATTTGGTTGAGGCAAACTTAAGTTAGAGAACTGAAACTAAAAATTTTACAATTTTTCCATTTATAAAGGGACATTAGTCTAGAACGGTTTGAGTGACGCCACCAAAATTCAAACATGATCTGTGTTTTGTGGTAATAAGCATTGTGTATAAGTTTCATTACATTTGGTTGAGGCAAACTCAAGTTAGAGAACGGAAACCAATTTTGGGACTACGGACGGACGTACAGGGGTAAAACTTAATGTCCCCTCCGCTACGGCGGGGGCATAAAAATCATGAGTGATTAGTTTGATAAAACAAATTAATTTGACTAGGCAAGTAGTTTCTATACCAGCTCATAGTGATTGATTGATTGTTGGTGTCTGACACCACTTTCAACACTCTTGCCTACTAGAATATCATGGTGGCCAGTGTTTATTGGTGGTAGAAACAAGAGTATCCAGAGAAAACACACCTGCCAAGAGCGGGTTCGAACACATAACCTCATTGTGGACAGGCTTGTGATCACAGTAAATGAATTATTTAGAGCACTAAACCGCATAGGCCTTCTAGCTCATAGTGACAAATGGTTTTATTCTAAATATAAGAACAATAAATAATATCATTGTAGCATATTTTAATGTCAAAATTGACATATTGTAAAATTGGTCATCTATATTTACATTAAATTTGAAAGACTAAAAATACATATCACAAAATGCTCATATAAAACAATTTTAGGCGATTCAAATACAAATCTGTTTCAAAGACCTTTTATTTTTTTTGTTTAAGGGGTATATTTTAACTTTTTTGAAGAAAAATAATAAATTAATAGTTTTGCACTTGATAAGTCTAAATGTACCCAATTGAAATTAAATACCACATATAACAGATGAAAGAAAAAAACTGCTATTTTGCATATCTCTAAATACAGTGTAAAAATCAAATATGAAATTTACAGTATAATAAAAATAAAACTCTCAAAAAATAAACAAATAGATAAATATGGGGGTATTTTCTGAGACACTAATTATTTGAATACACCTTACCGACACAGCATGTACACAAACTTATCCTATTTCTTACATTTGTAAGAACCTTGGCATCAATATTAACATATTCTGCATATTTTGAGAAAACCTGTTATGACAACAAATATATATAATGGATAAGTAGAAACAGTTGGTGATTTCAGATGACAAAATTGTTTCAGAGGTTATATAAATATATCAATATGGCAAAAAAACCCCTAAACATAATAGTTCAATTCCAACAACTTAAAGTCAGTTAGGTTCTTTTTTAAGTACTTTGAACATCTTGAACTCCAAAATATCACAGGAAATTAAACCTAATTGTTTTAAGATATTTTATAATGACTTACTTTCCTGAAGGAAAATACTGTTGTCATGGTATTAAGATTTTTATACCAATAAAAAAATACTTATGGATTACATTCTTAAATGATCCCATGTTTACCTGTACCCTGATCTATATTTGAATATGTTCATTACAATCTTAGATATTTCATAATTTTTCTTTTTAAATCTTTTGAATGATTGATTAATTTTTGCTTTACATCTTATAAGGGCAAAAAGTTATATCATGGCAATAAAATGTTTTAGTGTTTTAAAAGTTAACATTATTTTTCAACCTTTAACACAGATGAAAAGTATATGTAAGGAGAACTGTATTGACATGTAAATGAATGTAAATAAACATCTTTTGTGTGAGCATTTAACTATAATTTGCAGGTGCAAAATAACTTATAACAGCTACAATTGAACAAAAAATATTTCTATGCTTAAATACTTATAACAATCTTCAAAATAGATTATCAATTTAAATAATAACAAACATAATAATTTAATATCTGTAGCATTTTGACTAAAACTGCAATCAAATCACCTGGTAACACCCACTAGCAAAACATAATGGGGGATTCAGTAGCTCCCCCCTCTAAGTTCACAAGGTCATGCTTAAAAATTGTCTCATGTCAACAGCACACTTTTAAAGTAGATTAACTGTATACCGCCATCTTGGATCGTAAAATAGCAGTTCACGATAGGTCTAGTTCTTTACTTAAATCTGCAAGTTTCGAGACAGATTTGCAATTAATGGGTTAGACTATTTATTGGAATAAAGAAAAAAAAAAATGATTCATTGCATTATTCAGACTGATTAATCAAATTGTCTACATTCACCATTTTAGGGGAGATAACTCTAGTAGTAAATGTTTTATAAAGGAATGATAGAGAAATTTTCAATTTCTACTTGTAGCAAGAAAACAAGGTCAATTACACCATTTTTTCTTTTTATTTTCTTAAAGCATATTTAAAACCTATCTTCTCATATTTTATTTCAAATTCTACATCCTACATTTCTTTTTATTCACAAAATTTTTTTCATGAACAATCTATGCAAATGGATGCAAGTGCAAAAGATTAGACTTTTTCAGGTTCTTGAAGTTTATGAATGTAATTATTCCACTTTGTTTCTATCTATAATTATACATAAATAAAAAATATGTATCTGAGTGCACCTCTAATACTGTGCTGTAGATAAAAATATCATTTGCTGATGCAGTAAAATATGTGTAACATTCAAAAGATTTTTCTGTTTTCAACAGTATCTGTGCAGGAAATGAGATTTTTCCCTGATTCAAATGTTTATAATGCTAAAAGCAAGATTACAAGATTTCCAATTCTTTCCACATAAACTTTTTTTTATCATCAATTATTGGAATGTTTCGGATGCTGAAAAAACAAAGATTTCCATTTTTTTTCAAAATGCAGTTTGATTTTATTCGATGAATTATCTTGGTTGTTGAAATTCAAAAGTTCCACTCTGAATGATCTTAGAATGTCTTGGATGCTACTAAACAAAAGAAGTACAGGAATTCCAATTCTGTTCAATTTTCAACATTTCTTTGCAGACTATAACTCCTTTTTTAGTTACTTTATCAACTAAATGTTGTGGTTACTATCACAGTTATCAATGATCATATGACAAATATATTGCCCAAATAATCTGGAAAAGTCACTTTATTTGTAATCACATGTTCAGACAAATGACGATGACCTATATCCGTTGCCACCTCGTGATATGTTGTAGGAATACTGTCGTGATCTGGACATTGTAGTATTAGGTACTCGCACACTTCTTAAGTTGTCTGAAAAATATGATAAAATCATATATTAAATTAATAGTAATTATGCTTTGAACAATGAAAAATTGTGTTTCAAGAAGGTGCACATACATTGTCTGGTTTTGTGTATTTTTTTAATTTTGAAGAGGACTTTTAAGTTTCTGAATTAATTTTTCTTTTTTAGTGTGAGAATGTTTTCCCTATAATCCACCTGCAACTCTTTTCACAAAAAATCTTACGATTAAAATTTATAGTAAGTTATACTGAAATATTTATGACTTACAAGTAATTTTACTTTGTGAAAATAGCTGCTGATACAAAAGTCTAGATAGAATTTACTTGTTATTATGTATCATAGAGCACAATTATTTCCCACTTTATCCAGCAAATCAAATGTTTCCTTTATACATTGATACATGTATATTATAATGCACTGTAAATTCACATATTATTGTGTGCATTAATATATGCGATTTTTGAAAAATGGACAAAAGTTACAGAAATTATCAATATCAATAAGTAATAATTGTGATTTCAGTAAAATCTGCATACAGATATCAGAATGTGAGTTCTTATTATATAGCTGACACAATTTAGAATTATTTCTTAGTACAAAAAAAGGATCATAATTTTACTTGGATTTTCCATTTCCCATTTATCCTTTCAAAATCCAAATATTTGCCTGAAGTCCATTAAACTTTATATATGTTTGAGGTAAAACATAACTTTGTAGCAATTAATATGTCTACTAAAAATTATCCAGCTGAGCCCTACTTTACAAACTACTGACATCACTTGCATACCCTTATATCATGATAATTATTGAATGCTAATTAGATTTGGACAGAAAACAGTTTTATTTCTAGGATCTCAGCAAATTAATTAATATTGTTCAATTAAGTAGAAACTACTTACACCAGAGGCAGAAAAATGTGAAGACGGTCATGGTTTTGTAATAAGGATGAGCAATAATGTTAATATCATGAGTTTTATACCATGAAGATTTTCTGTGCTTTAACGGTCATGCTAATTTAATAATTATATAACATATCCCTACTTCTACTTTGTATTCAGTAGAAACTTCATATTTTACATGATAAGAATTGGAGAGATCAGCAAAACATAAAATGATTTTCCTCAAATAGTTCCGGAGGTGTAAAGCAATTTTAACTGATGGGGTTTTCAAATTTGCTGATCAGTGCTTAATTTCCAGCAGCAAATATTACATATACTGGACAATAACATTTAATGACATATAAACATACATGTATTTGTATTAGATAAAGAAATTATATCAGTTTTTTGGCAGTTTTTTATGATTTATATTGATTGTTGTATTATTTCAATTAATATGAATAGGAATACACCAATCATCAGCCCATGTTACATATAATGAATATAAATAGACATATGCGAAGAGTTAATAGTGATAGTGATATAATAAAATTAAGTTAACTATACTCTATAGCAGTTGTTTTTTTGTTGTTGTAAAACATTTATAGCAAATCAAAGTCACAGTGTTGCATATTTCTTCAAGTTCAAGTTAAAAGTGGATGGACTGATAAAAAACAATTTGTTGGATCAGTGAATGTTTAATTTTGTGTAAAATTTGATGAAACTTTTTCATCTATCTATTGATAATTTCTGCCTGATCATAAAGGATATAATACAAAATGCTTGGAAGTAATAGTCTAACTATAAACAGATCTGTAAATGAAAGAGAACTAGAGGCTCCAAGTCTTCATGTTATTTGGATTAGGAATAAAAAATACCTCAAGGATCATATTATTCTGAACTAAAAACCTTTCATGTTTTTGGCTTAAATGTGTTATCAAGCTGTACAAGTGGTCATGTAACAAAACAAAATATGGTTAGTTTCAATCTACAGCAAATACAATGCTATTATTACAGCTGACCGTAAAAATATTATGAAGCAGCATCTCATATCACAAAACCTACTAATATTATATTAATGAGTTGATGTCACATCACTGTTCAAACTTAATAAAAAATTAATCTTTTTACATTGTCTTAGTAAAGCAAACTTTAGTTAGGTAAAATTCTGGCAAAAACATAAACTTCCAAAAAAAAAATTAGATTACAACAATCATTATTTAATTTTTTTAATCAAAATTCAATCACCTAACTCTACTTTAAAACACTTCAAAAACAAAACTAGGTCACAGCAGCTTTCTTTTTATACCTCCTAGGTCTATGGTTGCTAAAGCTACTACATCGACTACTGCTTCTCCTGTAGCTTAGCGAACTGCTGCAACGACTTGTGCTACGACTATTTATAAATAGACTAGTACTACTTTCCTCGTCAATTGATAATACTACAAAGTTCACAATCAGTCAAATCAGCCTTTTCTATTTATAAGGAGCTACATGTCTTTTCAATAAACTACATGTCTTTTCAATAACTGCTTATTATAAATGCCTTTTAGTTTGAGTTACATCGGTTATTCAGGAACTTTTAAAATACAAATATTAAGATTTGCATTAGGGATTAGATAAGTTTTAAGTTATTAAACACCAGAATAAATTTTAGGCGAATTTCAAAAATTAAATAAAGCAGAGAGAAACTTTAACTTATTATCAAAATTCCACCATATAATATATCAGTATATACCTGAAATTGATGCGAAAATATAAACTTATAGACTTTAAGGAAAGATTTAGTTTTCATTTGTTTTAATGTTTAGTAGGAAATTAATGTATATCTACACATCTGTAGGTTAAGAAAATCAATTGTGTAAAATTTTACCTCATCTCTCTCCCCAAAAAAAAAAAAAAAAAAAAAGAAAAGAAGGCATGATAGGAGCAATTTTTGGCAACTAGAATTCAAATCAAAGAGTACCATTAATCTATCAAAAAACATCTTTAACATATTCAAACAAGAGGCTCTCAAGAGCCTGAATAGCTCACCTGTGTTTCAGAGGAGAAAATTTTTAAATGTTAGCAAACTTGATGAACAAATTGTGTAAAATTGTCTTTAAAGGGCAATAACTCCTTAAGGGGTCAATTGACAATTTTGGTCATATTAACTTTTTTGTAGATCTTACTTTGCTGAACATTATTGCTGCTTACAGTTTATATATATCTATAATAATATTCAAAATAATAACAAAAAACTGCAAAATTTTGTTAAAACTACCAATTTGGTGGCAGCAACCCAACAATGGGTTGTTCGATTTGTCTGATAATTTAAGGGCTGATAGATCTTGACCAATTAAACAATTTTACCCCATGTCAAATTTGCTCTAAAAGATTTAGTTTTTGAGATATAGGCCAAAAATTGCATTTTACCCTTATGTTCTATTTTTAGCCATGGTGGCCATGTTTTTGATGGATACAAACTTGGATAAAATTTATAAACAAGATACCCTAAGGAACATTTAGTTAAAGTTTGAAGGTAATTGGGCCAGCAGTTTCAGAGGAAAAGATTTTTAAATGTTAGCAAACTTGATGAACAAATTGTGTAAAATTGTCTTTGAAGGGCAATAACTCCTTAAGGGTCAATTGACAATTATGGTCATATTAACTTTTTGTAGATCTTACTTTGCTGAACATTATTGCTGCCTACAGTTTATATATATTTATAATAATATTCAAAATAAAAACAAAAACTGCAAAATTTTGTTAAAACTACCAATTTGGTGGCAGCAACCCAACAATGGGTTGTTCGATTCGTCTGAAAATTTCAGAGCTGATAGATCAGACCAATTGAACAATTTTACCCCCATGTCAGATTTGCTCTAAAAGCTTTAGTTTTTGAGATATAAGCCAAAAACTGCATTTGACCCCTATGTTCTATTTTTAGCCATGGCGGCCAGGTTTGTCAGTGGATCAAAACTTGGATACAATTTATAAACTAGATACCCTAAGGAACATTTAGTTAAAGTTTGAAGGTATTTGGCCCAGTAGTTTAAGAGGAGAAGATTTTTAAATAGTTTCTGACGACGGACACCAAGTGATGGCATAAGCTCACATGGAGCCCTTGGGCCCCGGTGAGCTAAAAACTGAAAAAAATGTCAGAATCTTTATTTTGAATTTTGTCTTCCATAATTTTCTTTAAAGGGGCACTAGCTGTCAAATTCATGTTCACCGATTTGACTCAAATTCTCATATTTGATTTATAACAATGTAAAACATTTATCCAAATTCTAAAAAGTCTAAAATAAACAATTTACATGGCATGGGATCGATAATATGTAGCTTCGTTTCGTGAGTGTTTTAGTCTAGATGACATCTAATTAACTATCGAGTTGACCTACGAAGACCTCCGATGGTCATATAAGCGATATAAACATAAATATAGATATAAATAGATAGTGACCTCGTGGAATTTGATTTTTGCGAGGTCTGTTTAATTTCAAATCATAGATTAAAAATATATGTTAATCATCGTTTTTACCTGTAAAAGAATGATTTTTTGTGGATCAAATCAGTAAATCAAATGATTTACCTTTGTTTCACTTTCAATGTTGACATTCTTTTCCTTTAAAAAAACTGAGCATGCACAATTCATGCGTTATCCATCTCTAGCTAAGGGGTTAAATTGAAGTTCACATGAATAAGGATTCAATGAGGTCGAATTATTCACTTGCAAGTGAATAATTCATCATCAATGTTTCTTAGCTTATTTTGACGAAATTGAACAATACTGGCTGCTAAGCGAATTATTATTTCACTATTTCCTTTCATTAATGATTGAACAAAAATATCATATTCTAGATTTTTATATATCTCGTAGCTAGTGCCCCTTTAAAACCTTCAAACTTTTTGTAATTGAAGAAAAAAGTAAAAGATTGAAAAAATAACTTCATTTTGAGATCTTGTCATATATATTTTGAAGAAAGCAACTGCCTTTATAGGACTATAGCTATCAATCCTGAAAGATCATTTTACTACAAGATGTATTATACAAAAATGTTCATTTGAGTATTAAAAAATCTTCTTGGGTAATGCTGTAAATTAGTCATTTCAGGCCAAATAAGTCCATTTCAATGTAATGACATAATTTGTATTCCTTTTAACTTATAATTTTCAACATAATATATGAAAAAAAAACACTACTTTTTGCAGTTTCAGGCTCAATAATATCTTTTATGCCAACCTGCCCTTTCTGAGCTTCAGGTCTAGTGTCAAATTAGTGGTAAAAGTGCTGAATGGTGAAAATGGATTGTAAGCAGTTGTGTATGCAAACAAATAAGAAAAAAATGAGGGAAAAACAACAGAAATTTTACAGAATTATAGAACCAGTGCTCTATTATCTAAAGTGAGCTATAAAAGGGAGAGAACCATGGTACTTACTTGCTAAATCTTCATCTTCTAATGGATTCCAATCAAAGTTTTTAGGATATCCCTGAGGGTCAATAAAAGGTGAAGGAAGAAATCCTTTCTTGGAGACAAGAGGATGGTAACGATCAACAGCAAAATTATATGACAAGGCTGAAAAGTACAAAATCAGTACATGTAATAATGAAATCATTAAACATGGCAGTAAATCGTTGGAAATTCAGTTCCAATAAATGAATGAATGTGTTGTTATGCTTAGCATACCCCATTCTTATTTCAAAGTATCAAAATACAGGAAGAAGGTGTCTGACAGATCAGAATAAGGGCACACATTACAGGTCATCACTATTGGGCAGCTAACAAAGTATGAAGTCATTCTGTTAAGTAGTTCCTGAGAAAAGTGTGTAGAATATTTCTAAGTTCATTCAACATATTGAAAAATTCAAAGTATCGGTAAATGGAAAGTAGGTATGACAGCTCTGAAAAGTGCTCACACGTTACATATCATCACTGTCAAGCTTCTGACCACATATGACATCATGCTGTTAAGTAGTTTCTGAAAAAAGTGTACGAAAGTATTTGTTGGATCAACAAGACGGACAAGGTAATTGCAATATAAACCCCACTTTTAAGTGGGGGTAAAATAAATATAATAATTATCTATCTATCCTGAAATTGAACTTTCAGACTAAACAAGATTTCATTTTACAAATTAATTAAACCATTTAACCAGTGGCAAGGATATAAATGTGTATTTTTTCAAATTGTACAATCAAAACAGCCATCTTGAAATGAAACAATCTTGCTTCCTATAACTTTACAATAACATGTAATATATACTTTTTGCTGTATATCTAAAGTCTAAAATATTCAGAATAATTAACATCTTTTTGCGAGCTGATTATTCGAATGGCCATCTTCTCTGCACCTTTCATTAATTATTCCACTGATTAGAGATTACAAAGATTTGATTTGATTTTTTGTGTTTTAACGCCACTTTTAAGCACCGCTTTTGGGCTATTTCATGGCGGCCAGTTTTTATTGGTGGAAGCTGGAGTGCCGGAGAAAACCACCGACCTTCGATAGTAAAACTGACAATCCTAGTCAATTAAGATTGAGTTGAGTGCACCCGCACGGCGGGGTTCGAACTCACAACCTCAGTGTTGACTGGCTAGTGATTTCAGTAGTAACTACTTAGACCACTTTCGGCCACCGAGGCCCTGAGATTACAAAGAGGAAGACCAACTATTCAAAGAACTTCTTTTACACCTTTTATCTAGACTGATCATTTTCTGCTTTTTTACAATCCAAGATGGCAAAAGACCCCATACTACAGTCTTGGGTCAAAAGTGTTTCATCTATTGGAAATTTCCCTATCATTTCATATAAAAAAGACATTTTTAAAAACATTACGAAAAACTAATTTTAAGTATGATTTTGATGAAATTCTTAATGTTAAACTCATAAATGTGTACAGTTTTTTAATGGTTATTATGAAACATTTTTGTCATGTCATTACTTTATTTGTATACAAATATTAAAATGAAGTTCTGAAAGGTGAAACACTTTTGACCTAAGACTGTACCTTGAATGTGATGTTCTTGCATACATGTTCACCACATGATCATCTCCTTTTATTAATAGGATTTACAAATTGGAAGACTTATGTAATGTGAGAAACATTGAAAAATTTCATCCACTGACAATTCACATGATTCAATTTATTGATTGTGGTAGACAAAAAAAAATAACCACTCCATCAAGGCATAGCAGGATATAAATTATTGGTTTATAGCTAATATTAGCTATAGGTGATTCTCAATTCTTAATCATCAGTATCAGATTAAGTACGGTCCAACTGTTGTCTGCTAGAAAAACAATAATGAGTTAATATAAAAGAGATTCAGTTTGGAAAAATCATGTATGTAAACTTGAAGTTTTATCCTCTTACAGATTACAACAGTTTCCATTTATCTGATTTTATATTTCAGAGTTTTGTACATTGCATTTAAATGTCTTGTTGGGTAAATTTTACGATAAAATGTCTTCAGTGAAAATAACGGAAATTGGACACATGCGAAAATTTCAAGATATATGGTATATTGTATTCTAGGAATATCAGTCGAACAACAGACAGACAATACATAACTCATTTAAGGTTACTATTAAAGGATGGATGCATTGATTGATTGCAAATACTACAGGCATATAAGGACGAGAAAATAATGTAAATATGAACCCGCTTTGTACTATGCTGATGAGCTGAGTCTTAATTTTTGACATACTAGTTCACAAGGTAGCCGTATGAAACCAGTCTTACTCTTATCCCTAAATGCTGTGTTCTTAGCAAAGAAGCAAAAATACAAGTTTTCAAGTCTTATGTTTGACCCAGCTGGGAACTGAACCCATGACCTCCAACATTTGAGGAAGCATACCACGAGACCACCATGGCGGTCATTGGGAATAGAACAATTGGTGAAAAATACACCTAACAATCAGATAGTAAACTTTCTACGGTATTTTTAAACCTGTTTTACCAGCTGCTCATTTGAAGTTGAAAAAACTTTAATTTTCAGGTAATAACTATAATAAATTCACCTACCTGCTGCTGATGGTACCCATTTTGACCAGTAAGGTCTTGCAGGTTTTTTGGGAGCTGGGTGCCAAAAAGGTACTGGTGGAGCTTCACCTACAAAAACATTTACTACTGTAAACATACAGTGGCTGAAATATTTCTAAAAATTACAAACATTTATAATCATTTTAAATTTGTAGTTTATGATAAATTATATACATCTCTGTTTCCAGTCTTTAATAGTTGCTTCCCTTTGTATGACCCTTTTCTATAGTACTTTTGAATGTATATGAACTTTTTACTAAAAATGCTACAATAAACTATAATCTATGGTCCAACATTAACTCCCATGTAAATAGTTCCATGACAAATAAAGTCAAATTAACTGTACATTTCTTATGGTAACAAATCATACAAGGAATGGAGGTAAAGGGAGATTACTCACCATAAATTTGTTTGACTAGAGCTTTTTGTTTCATGGCGATCACCTCTGGATCCCACAGATGGAGCTGTCTTCTGTTTGGTGTCAATGACCTCAGAAGTTTACGTCTGAAATACAAATTAGAAATATAATCTTACATATCTTTATCAGTTTTCCTATACACGTACAAGCAGCTGTGAATCATTAAACAAAAAGAATTTCAGACTAAGGAACTGCCATAGATCCGGGGACAGACATGTAGGTCGTTTCCAGCATACCCTAAAACTTCCAATGCATGAAATAAATCAAATAGAGGTATTGAAATCAGCCGTGCATTGTGTATTTTATGCACATGATGCAACTCCTTTTATCCTATGATCTCATGGAAAAAATTTAGTCTCTTGAATGATTGGCATGAACTCCAAAAATACATCCGGTGGAAGTAATTCATGAAAACTATCTGTCAAAACAATTCATCTTGGACTAATAGAATCTTGAATAAAATATCTTAATCCAACAAATTACACAGAAACATTATAAATCATTACGGTAAATTAAACAACAATTATCATACCCTACCAATATGGCAACTTTTTTTTGTAATCAAACATATGTCAATATGAATTATTTAAAACCTGCTTAATATAACCAATTAATGACAGAGAAAACATTGTTCATTTTTCAGGTCATTAGGTAAAAATCAATGTTATATAACTAATTGGTTCAAATTAAACTGATAGATCAATAAATTTAACAAAAATAGTACATTAAAATATTTTATGTTTCCTCATTTATAGTTATGAACTATTTGTCAGTAGGAAACTATTCAAGAAAAATGATGAACTTGCTATTAGATAAAAATCTTTATTGAGGAATATTTCTGATTGATCCAAATTACGGACACACCTGGTTGATAATTGTAAGGTTTCCTTTAACAGCATCTTGAATTCACATAATGAGGATGATTGATTGATTGATTGGTGTTTATCTCCACTTTCTGCACGGTTGTGCTATTTCGTGGTGGTCAGTTTTTATTGGTGGAGGAAGCCTGAGTGCCCCGAGAAAACCACCGACCTTCAGATAAAAATTGACAATCCTAGTCAATTAAGATTGGAGTTGAGCGCATCTGCCATGTGCAGGATTCGAACTCACAACCTCAGTGTTGACAGGCTAGTGATACAGTGGTTAGACTACCTAAGACTACTCAGCCACTGATGCCCGCTAATGAGGATGACAATAGTATTATGACCCACATGACAACCCAAATTTCCTTCATCAAAGTCTTCTGCATTTGATTGAAATTTCATTGTCACTAGATAGGTTGTCACTTGATAAAATTTATCACATTGCAGATGTCTGACAATTGTCATATATCTAGTTGCTTCCTTTATTTCCTTAACTTCTAGTCATTGTTTGTTTGGTTGAATGAAACAATTACAGCCATCTTCAACGATGGAATTGCACCATAATTAAACCAACTTCTACAAACAACATTGTGATGTGGGAGTCCTATAGTGATCTCTGTTGACTTTTGATAAAAATAGAGAAAGCTTTAATATTGAGACCCAGGTGCAATGATCTTTCTACCTAAGTAACTATAATGCAAGATTCATATATACGTTCAATGAATATCTGTCAGGATTTTACTGTTCTATCTCTACACTTCCAATTGCATTATAATTATAGGTTATCGTTGGTCATCTCAACGAGATTGATTTTCTCGCTTGAGCCGGTACGGTGAAAGTGAGAAAAGCAATCGAGTTGATGACCAATGATAATCTGTTTATCGCTATTTTACCTATGACGACGTTGTTAATTTCATTAACAACGGCACGTGCGCCCGTAGTTTCTAGCGATAATTTTTCATATCACTCTACTGTCCTGAGAAAGGAAATTATCAGTCAGTAAGATCAAAGGAAAATTTCGTAAAATAGCTATAATGCAGCTTATTTATTTAGCTTGACACCAGAATTTCTGAGAACTATATTGTTATAGTGTTGTATCTCCAATTTTTTTCAGATATTTTTGCTCTAGACAATTTGTCATCAAAATTAAGTTAGTAATACTATGCTGAAATATTTTACCAGATTTGATCTAGATCTATGAGTAATTCTCTGACAGAAAATCTTTTCAGAATTGGGGAATACTACAGAATTCCAAAATCCATGGCCTATCTCCATTAGAAAAGTAAGAAAAAAAAAAAGACTTGTTAAGCTGTTTTAACAGCTCTTTTATTACAAAATTAGGTGTTTTCCTTTAGACTCAGCTTAAAAAAAGACCGTCACAGTGGTTTTAGGTTCTCAACAACTTCGTTGATTTTTAGAAACTAGATACATACATGTATGTAAGATATTAATTAGGCATTTTAGAATGTTGCATATCTAAATGAAATTCTATAAAGACAAATATAATTCCATGATGATTGTATGTGATCTAGTATAAATCTTGACATGGGAACAGTTACTATAATAAATGCTGCAGTGCCCAGAGTACTATATCTATACTTAACAAAGAAATTCAATGACCTTTGTTGTTTTTTTTAACCTCCTACACTACATGGATATAATATTACAGATAGAAAAGGGAAAAAAGAAAAATCATTGAATTATATATAAAAAATATAAAATGCAAAAATTATTCTAACCTGAATCTTAAGTTTATGTTCCATTACTAATAATGACAAATATTAAGAAACCAGCAAACTGTCTTCTGCCAACAAAAATAACGCACAAAAGAAATTTAATATAATGGCCCGTAATACCCCATAGTTACTACAGGTGATTTTAACTTTCTATAGGATTATGACAAAAAAATTACGGGTTCCGAAACAATAAGATTATAAGTGCTTTAACATAATGAATGCTCTGATTTTTAAATATTGATTTTCACAATTGAAATTCTTATGTGATTATGGTCTTTAAAGAACATCGTAATCCGATAATATACTTGGAGTAATTAATACATTTAAAAGCTCTTTAATCAATGAAAGGAAGAAACATGACACTCCTCAAAGGATGAACAATTGATTTTTAATGTGGATTATTTAGCAGCTACTTATGAATAAGGTTAAATCTGGGATATACATCAAATGCAATGAGACATCAACCCAACAAAATGACAAAACTCAAAAAAGACACTAAAACTTGATCTATATATGAATAAAAGAAGATGCGGTAATCCATTATTGATACATCAATCCTACAAAAGAACAAAACACAAAAAGACATCTACAGGTCAACATAGTGTCATACAATAGATAAATGTCTAAACCATCTGTCAAGGTCAAAATCATTAATTCTGAGTCTAGACAAGCCATACTATAGAACTTTTATCATATGGATATATACACCTTATGCATTGCAGGTATACCTACATTCTTCTGTATCAACCTTGTTAAAGAAACAAATCTTGAATAAATGTAGATGTCAGCTATCTTTAATATATGCATCCCTCCTATTTATTATCAATGCTTTATTCTTGATAACAAAGGTAGATTGGGTGCCTTCCGCCATCTTGGATTGTAAAATAGCAGAAAACAATAGTTCTAGATCTTTGATGGAATGTGTAAATTTTGAGAGAAGACTGTAATTAATTTGTAAGAATTTGCATCTAAATGATTCTTATGACTGTTTTTTCACAAATCCAGAATATTTTTGTTTGACTAATTTTTTTAAAACTTTGCCATATAAGGGGAGATAACATTATAAAGAAATGTGTTAGGAATTTCCTACATTTCATTGTAGCAAGACAATGATTCCCATGACCCCAATTTTTCTTTTTATTTTCTTAAAGTACATGATAAGAGCTATCTTCTTTTATTTTATCTTAAAAATCTATCGTTTAGTTTTCTTTCTATCACACACAATAGGATTTTCCATGTATAATCTATACAAAATTTGACAATTTTGCTCAATCTACATGTAGCTTGATAAAATGCCCTGTGACCTATACTTTTTATTGTATTTTTGAAAAAAGCATGATATAAACTAAACTTTGGCAAATACGAAAATATTCTATTGATTTTAATTTAGACCCCACATCTACCTTAAACATATTGTACCAGTTTTACCCTTTTGAGCAAGCTTTGCAGCAATTTGTACTTGATTTCCAAACTTTATTGATGTTATCATACACAAGGATCCAAGTTTAACAAATCTGTGACATCTTCTTTTCATTTGTTTTTTTTTTCTACTTGAAAAAGTCATGTAAGTTAATCACTTGCAAAATAAATGTTTGTTTATAGTACTGTGGATTCATTATCATTTGTTGGGCACCAATATGTGATGATTCTGTAGGTAGAGACAAACAACTGATTCAAATTGTCAAAGTACTAGTGTACACTTTCTTTTGGCTTGTATGGAATGTTTTGCAAAACCACAAAATCATGTATCACAAAAAAATCAATTTTTCTTCTATCAACAAAAATGGGTACCTAGGAGAGTAAATGAATTCATAGCATATAATTGTGCAACTTCAAAATTCTGGATCTTTAGAAGTCTTGTGCCGAATTCAGGCTTGTATAGTCCGCGGTTTTATTCTCCAAAATTGAACCTGCCAGACAGGGGTGTGGACTATAGAGTACTATAAGCAAGAAATAAGAGAAAAATTTGATTTCGCGAAGTTTGTTTATGTTCCGCCATGTTTGTTATTGTTAATGTAATTATTTTACCTAATCCATATTAATATGTAATTTTTATTCAATATCAAAATTAAATGCTTCACTACAAATTTCGTTTCTTTTCACTGCATTGCTAAAATTAACTGGAATCTGCTTGAATTTAACGGAACGAAAATAAAATGCTCCATAGGCGCAGCTTGATCGACCACAGAGGTCAAACCCTGAACAGTTGGGGCAAGTATGGACACAACATTCAAGCTTGATACAGCTCTGAATTTGGATTGTGATTAAATATTTGATACAGCATAGGTTTCTGACACAGAATGAATGTGGTCTAAGAACTTAAAATTCTAAATTGGACATTCACCTATTATGGTCTGATATCCAAAATCTAAATACATGGTTAGATTCAGCATATCAAAGAACCCCAAGAGTTCAATTTTGATGAAATCAAACAAAGTCTAATTTTGGACCCTTTTGACCTCAATGTGGACAAAGTTGATAACGGGCCCAAAAATCAAAAATCTAAATACATGGTTAGATTCAGCATATCAAAGAACCCAATATATTCAATTTTATTGAAATCAAACAAAGTTTAATTTTGGACCCGATTTGGACCAACTTGAAAACTGGGCCCATAATCAAAAATCTAAATACATGTTTAGATTCAGCATATCAAAGAACCCTTAGAATTCAATTTTGTTAAAATCAAACTAAGTTTAATTTTGGACCCTTTGGACCTTAATGTAGACCAATTTGAAAACAGGACCAACAATTAAGAATCTAAATACATGGTTAGATTCAGCATATCAAAGAACCCAATATATTCAATTTTTGTTGAAATCAAACAAAGTTTAATTTTGGACCCGATTTGGACCAACTTGAAAACTGGGCCCATAATCAAAATCTAAATACATGTTTAGATTCAGCATATCAAAGAACCCTAAGAATTCAATTTTGATGAAATCAAACAAAGTTTAATTTTGGACCCTTTGGACCTCAATGTGGACCAATTTAAAACAGGGCCCAAAATCCAAAAACTTAATACAGTTAGATTCAGCATATTAAAGAACCCCAAGAGTTCAAGAATAAAACCCATTGAAATTGGTCAAGAAATAAGCAATTTATACAAAGTATCTTCTTTTGCACAATACTGTGCAATTGAATATTTCTTCAATTGCGCAATACTGTGCAAATGAATATTTCTTGCTATTGCGCAATACTGTACAATTGATAATTTCTTGCTATTGCAATATTGTGCTATTGGATATTTCTTGCTATTGCGCAATACTGTGCAATTGAAGATTTCTTGCTATTGCACAATACTTATTATATAATAATTTACACATCCTATTTGGTGTATCTCCTGCCATATCATTATTATTTGCTTTTAAATATAAATCAGAAATAACCAACTTAAAATGGAAAATTTTAAAGAAAAAAAGGAAAAAAGAAAAAAAATCCCCCACCAAATTTTTGAACCCCTTATGATTCATCACCCCAAATTCAATCCCAGCCTTCCTTTGAGGTATGGTACCTTGCAGTACAATTTCAGAGAGATCCATACACTTGAACACAAGTTATTGTCTGAAACTAGAAAATGCTTATTTTTGGCCCTTTTGGCCCCTTATTCCTAAACTTTTAGGGCAATTACCCCAAACTCAATTCCAGCTTTCCCTTTGTGATATGGAACCTTGTACTACAATTTCAGAAAGATCCATACACTTACACACAAGTTATTGTCATGAAACTAGAAAAATGCTTGTTTTGCCCTTTTGGCCCCTAATTCCTAAAATTTTGAGGCAATTACCCCAAAAATAAATCCCAGCATTCCCTTTGTGATATGGAACCTTGTGGTACAATGTCAGAGAGATCCATACACTAACACACAAGTTATGTCTGGAAGTTACAAAATGCTTATTTTGGCCCTTTTGGCCCCTAATTCCTTAACTGTTGGTACCATAACCCCAAAATCAACCCTAACCTTCCTTTTGTGATATTGAACCTTATGGTAAAATTTCATAGAGATCCAAACACTTAAACTAAAGTTAGAGTCGAAAACCAATGCGTCTTGGACGACGACGCCGGACGGACGACGACGATGGCGTAACGTCATACCAATATCACGACCGCAAAATTTTTTGCGGTCGTATAAATATAGAAGTCAACCGGGAACCAACTTATGCATAATGATGTATAAACTACAAAGCGTAATTGGCTATTCGTTCCCTTTTGGTGTTTCATACTGACGTATGTGTTTTGTTTTAGCTTCAGATCCTTCAAACATTAATGCGATAGATATGTTAAACATTATTTTATTCAAGGATAGAACTGTTTTACTTTCAAAGTCGTATTCTAGTGATATCTATTAATTACTGATGAGATGAATTATTGTCCTTGATTCTTGACTGTACAGGATATAAAGTTATTCCTTCATCTAGACATGAAGAATTTGAGGCAGTGAACAGAGGCTTGTGCTTTGCACTACACATTGAGAGGAGTAACAAGATTAAGACTTTACAATAACAGATTTTGTTTCTAACAGAAGTACCACATGGTGTCACAGGGTGACAGGAACATTAATTTTAAATGTATAGTGAGAGTATGCATAGGGTTACCGTGAGAGTGACGGAGGATTATCGATCTCATCAGAGGGATTTTGAAATATTTATATTCTAGGATTTTATATTTTTATTAATTACTATCTCCCTGGACCAATTAGATGGTGTTTCAGTTCATATTTAAAGAACAGTAGTGGACGTATTACATTGTGTATTCAACAATTCTCCAAGACAGAGGAGGAATAGTACTAAAACAGAACAGAACAGAACATGCTATTCGAACTTCCAGTTTAAACTATAAAAGTTTCTAAATTGTTTTTTTTGTTTGTGATTTTGACTTATTTTAACACTCGTGAAGTGTTCTAGAATCATTAACAAGCATTTTAAATTTCTATTTGATGATGGAAAACTGGTTTTTCCATGAAAATACTGCAAACGATCACACACGATTTGAAATTACCAGAGTTTCATAAGACGTTTTCTAACAATTACGAAAAGTATTTTTTTCTTGAATTCTTGTGGCGAGAAGGGGGTGCGGACAATGTACCAGTGCGAACTATACAAGGCGGATTACAGTATGTGTCTTCATCTGTTTCTTTTGAAGGGTCTGTCTTAGGAAGGGACTGTCTCTACCTAAAAATTACCTGTAATATTTCCTCCATGCTAGCTGTATAGTAAGGGCAGCTATTTGTTTCTGGAATTCCTCTGCCCCAGTCTGTGTCTGTAGCTGATGTATGGACTGCTTGGCTACAGTCAGTATACCAAACTGTCTCATCTTGTATCTGAAAATATATGAAAGTAAACATTATTCATTTTGTATCATTATTATTGTTTATGTTGTAGGAGGTACAAGTGATCTGAAAATGCTTAAATCTGCAATGACCTGTTTCCTGTCAAAGAAAAATGTAAACAAGAATGTGTCCATAGTACACGGATGCCCCACTGGCACTATCATTTTCTATGTTCAGTGGACCATGAAATTTGGGTCAAAACTCTAATTTGGCAGTAAAATTAGAAAGATCATATCATAGGGAACAACTTCATCAAAAACTACCTTGACCAAAAACTTTAACCTGAAGTGGGACAGACAGACGGACGACGAATGAGCGAACAGACGCACAGACTGAAAAATATAATGCCCTAGTTGGGACATAAAACAAATTATAAATACAAAACAACTAATTACAAATGTATCAAAATATATACTTACATAACTGTTACTGAGAATTTGGGTAAAAGTACAGGAATTAAAGTCACCTGAACAACTGACACAAAAGGTCAAGAATTTAATTAAAAAGTTCTATTTATTGCCAGCTTATACTTTTTTTTTTTATCTTGGAACCTTTGAATTATCCCAGGCAAATAATTTTTGTACAATATCCTGTAACAAGTCAGAAATATGGCAGTTGTTTTCACTTGTTCCGTTGATTAGTAGCTTTTGATTTTGTCAGTTATTAAAGAGAACCTTTTTGAATTTGCCTTGCAGTTTGGTATTTTATTATATTTTTGAAGTTTTGCAAAACATGATGCTCTAATATTTGGCAAAAATAGTCACTTAATGCCAGTCATGTTTTGATAATGGTTCATTGTTATAAATATGACTAACCACAATATGGATTTTAATTTTACATGCATTATTAATTTTTAACTGAATCCTACTCTTAGGTAGATGTAGTCCCTTCAGACAAATTTAAATTTACTAATGGGACTTTAAGTAAATGTTTATCTTCAACAAAAGTTTTAAAGAGATTTTGTTAAAGCACATTTATAGTATTATTGGAAACATTACATAGATATTGGTAACATGACATAAAAAAAAAACAAAGTTTGAAGGGAATAATTTAAATAATTCAAAACGTCTGAGCCTAATCTCATACATGTTTTTTGAATGTAGGGGGCATTTTATTTTTTTTAAGGTATGAAAAATATTTATGGCTTTTTTGTATGGTTAAGGTCTACTGTAGAAAAGAGTTATTTAAACTTAATTAAAAAGTCACAAACAGGCAAAACATTAACAACTAGACAAAGTGATGCTCCCACACTCCACTCTGAAGTAATTGTATAAAAACAAAGTCAATGTAGGACTTTCTTTGAGATATTATTGTGTCTGGGAGACACAAATGATGCCCACAGATGCAAAATGTTATTTGAAAATACACAAAGTTGAGCATGGGAGCACATAGGTCTATGGTTCACTGAAGGAGGAGTTATCCGAAACGCTATGCACCTCTTATGCAAGTATATCGCCACAGATGACAAAGTTCAACTATATCCCAAAAGAGCAAATATTAATAATAAACTGTTATCACAGAGATATGTCTCGCCTTTTGTAATTTTGATAATGCAAATGTTGAAATTAAAATAGCAATACTTTAACATGTAAGTAATGCAAATATTCAAAGTTGATGAACCATGACTGAAGGTATATGGCTAAACAATCTCCATGGAATGAGATGTGCCAATGCTAATACAACTGCATACCAAATACCATTGACTTATTATAAGTCGTTCCTTTAAACAAACCTAAACACAAACATTAACTTGTAAACTATGTAAAAGTTTCAAAGTCAATGAACCATGATCAGGGTGGGGCTATATAATCTCCATGGAACGATACTTGCAAATGCCGATACATTTGCATACCAAATATCATTGACTTAACATTAGCAGTTCATCTAAAACTGATCTAATCACAAACTAATACATGTAAACTAAGCAAAAGTTTCAAAGTCAATAGACCATGACTGAGGGGGGGCCAAATATTCTCCATGGAAATGAGATGTGCTAATGCTTATACAACTGAACACCAATTAACATTGGCCTACCACTAATGGTTCCCCTTGAACTGACCTAATCACAAACTAATACATGTAAACTTAGCAAAATTTTCAAAGTCTATAGACCATGACTAAGGGCGGAGCCAAATAATCTCCATGGAAATGAGATATGCCCATGCTTATACAACTGCATACCAAATATCATTGACCTACCACTAGTGGTTCCCATTAATTGACCTAATCACAAACTAATACATGTTAACTATGAAAGTTTCAAAGTCAATAGACCTTGACTGAGGCGGGGCCAAATAATCTCCATGGTAATGAGATGTGCCAATGCTGATACAACTGCATACCAAATATCAAATTGATAAATCAATAAATCTAACAAAATAGTACATTAAAGTAATTTAATATTTCCTCATTTATAGTTATGAACTATTTGTCAGTAGGAAACTTTTCAAGAAAAATGATAAACTTGCTATTAGATAATAATCATTATTGAGGAATTTTTCTGATTGATCCAAATTACGGACACACCTGGTTGATAATTATAAGGTTTCCTTTAACATCATCTTGAATTCACATAATGAGGATGATTGATTGATTGATTGGTGTTTATCTCCACTTTCAGCACTGTTGTGCTATTTCATGGTGATCTTTTTTTATTGGTGGAGGAAGCCTGAGTGCCCCGAGAAAACCACCGACCTTCAGATAAAAATTGACAATCCTAGTCAATTAAGATTGGAGTTGAGCGCATCTGCCATGTGCAGGATTCGAACTCACAACCTCAGTGTTGACAGGCTAGTGATACAGTAGTTCGACTACTTAAGACTACTCAGCCACTGAGGCCTCGCTGATGAGGATGACAATAGTATTATGGCCCACATGACAATCCAAATTTCCTTCATCAAAGTCTTCTGATTCTTGTCACTAGATAGATTGTCACTTTGATAAAATTTATCACATTGCAGATGTCTGACAATTGTCATATTTCTAGTTGCTTCCTTTATTTCCTTAACTTCTAGTCATTGTTTGTTTGGTTGAATGAAACAATTACAGCCATCTTCAACGTTGGAATTGCACCATAATTAAATCAACTTCTACAAACAACATTGTGAAGTGGGAGTCCTATAGTGATCTCTGTTGACTTTTGATAAAAATAGAGAAAGCTTTAATATTGAGACCCAGGTGCAATGATCTTTCTACCTAAGTAACTTTAATGCAAGATTCATACGTCAAACGAATATCTGTTAGGATTTTACTGTTCTATCTCAACACTTCCAATTGCATTATAATGCAGCTTATTTATTTAGCTTGACACCAGAATTTCTGAGAAAAATATTGTTATATAGTGTTGTATCTCCAATATTTTTCAGATATTTTTGCTCTAGACAATTTGTCATCAAAATTAAGTTAGTAATACTATGCTGAAATGTTTTACCAGATTTTATCTAGATCTATGAGTAATTCTCTGATAGAAAATCTTTTCAGAATAGGGAATACTACAGAGTTTCAAAATCCATGGCCTATCTCCATTAGAAAAGTAAGAAAAAAAAAGCTTGTTAAGCTGTTTCAA
This sequence comes from Mytilus coruscus, assembly GCA_017311375.1. Taxonomy (NCBI): domain Eukaryota; kingdom Metazoa; phylum Mollusca; class Bivalvia; order Mytilida; family Mytilidae; genus Mytilus; species Mytilus coruscus. The sequence continues at coordinate 36,652,506 of CM029608.1, forward strand.
CAGCTCTTTATTACAAAATTAGGTGTTTTCCTTTAGACTCAGCTTAAAAAGACCGTCACAGTGGTTTTAGGTTCTCAAAAACTTTGTTGATTTTATAAACTAGATACATACATGTATGTTTGTAAGATATTAATTAGGCATTTTAGATTGTTGCATATTAAAATGTAATTCTATAAAGACAAATATAATTCCATGATGATTGTATGTGATCAAGTATAAATCTTAACCTTGAAACAGTTACTATAAAAAATGCTGCAGTCCCCCGAGTACTATATCTATACTTTACAAAGAAATTCAATGACCTTTGTTTTTTTACCTCCTACATTGACATTATATTGCAGAAAGAAAGCGAAATAGAAAAATAAATGAATTGTTGAATAAATAAAATACTTTAAATACAAAAATTATTCTAACCTGAATCTCAAGATTATCTCCCATGGCTAATGATGGAAACTATTAAGAAAACAAACTGTCTTCTGCCAACAAAAATAACACACAAAAGAAATTTAATATAACTGCTCGTAATACCCCATAGTTACTACAGGTGATTTTAACTTTCTATAGGATTATGACAAAAAAATTACTGGTTCCGAAACAATAAGATTATAAGGGCTTTAACATAATGAATGCTCCGATTTTTAAATATTGATTTTCACAATTGAAATTCTTATTTGATTATGGTCTTTAAAGAACATTGTAATCTGATGATACACTTGGCGTAATTAATACATTTAAAAGCTTTTTAATCAATGAAAGGGAGAAATAGAAAACTCTTCAAAGGATGAACAATTGATTTTTAATCTGGATTATTTAGCGGCTAGTTATGAATAAGGTTAAATTTGGGGTACACATGAATGAAGCAGCAACCCAACTAAACAGAAAAAAAAACAAAAAAAGTTGGACTATGAGCTCTTGATCACTAATGCTACCTCTGCTATAAGTATTTGGTAAATTGGATAGTTAATGAGCATTGGATGTGGCAATGCATCACATGGAATAGTATGCTAACATGAACGTTGATGATAAATTTCAGAGTGCAATGATGCATAGCTAATAGAAAATTTGATAAAATTTCATACATGGTCATTATGTTTAAGAATATATACGGTAATCATTCAGTAAATACGTTGATGAGGAATGACTCTGAAAACACATCACATTGTATAGCATGCTTACATAAAGTCTGAAACTAAATTTCGGAAGCTTTGATTTGTAGTTCCTGAGATAATGTGACAGAAATTTCATGGGCTGGATGATTGGCAACCAGGAAAATACAGTATACCCACCCTCCTTAACAAAGACATTTACAGGTCAACATAGTGTCTAAAATTAATGGAGAATGTGTCTATGGGACACAGATGATGCCCCGCTGCATGTAACGTTATAAAGGGCATAATTCATAATGGTAAAAGTTACAACACCCAAATTTGAAATTGATCTGTATTTTGTGGTTATAAGCATTGTGTATAAGTTTCATAACATTTAGTTGAGGCAAACTACAGTTAAAGAACGGAAACTAATTTTGTGATGTATGTATGGACAGACAGATAGACAAGGGTAACACTTAATGACTCCTCTGGTGGCTAAGCCATATGTTAACTTCCAAGGTCAAAATCATCCTGATTCTAAACAAGCCTTTGAATTGTTTAATTTTTTTATGTCAGGGCCTTTTATAGCCGACTATACCGAATGGGTTTTTCTCCTTGTTGAAAGCCATATGGTTGCCTATAATTGCTTACATCCACTTTATTTGAACTTTGGTGGATAGTTGTCTCATTGGCAATCATACCACATCTCCTTATTTTTATATACTACAAATTAACTTGTAATTATAAGAGCATACACCTGAAACACTTTTATGATTTATCTCCCTAATACATGTAATACAAGATACACTTCTGCAATAAATTTAGATAACAGCGATCCTGTTTATTTTGAATATTTAGTATAATGTGTAACTTCTGGATTATAAGATCTCCTCTATGTGTCTACCAGGTTACATCTATTTCTAGGCAAGTGTCATGGGTGTCTATATATAATAATTACCTGTAATATTTCCTCCATGCCAACTGTATAGTAAGGGCAGCTATTTGTTTCTGGAATTCCTCTGCCCCAGTCTGTGTTTGTAGTTGATGTATAGACTGCTTGGCTACAGTCAGTATACCAAATTGTCTCATCTTGTATCTGAAAATATATAAAAGTAAACATTACTTAATTTGTATTATTATTATTGTTTAAGTTGTAGGATGTACAAGTCATCATAAAATTGGGGTCAAAACTCTAATTTGGCATTAAAATTAGAAAGATCATATCATAGGAACAACTTCATCAAAACTACCTTGACCAAAAACTATAACCAAAAGCTTTAACCTGAAGTGGGACAGATGAACGGATGAACGAACAGACGACAGACCGAAACATAATGCCCCTATGTGGGGCATAAAACAAATTATAAATACAAAAGAACTAATTACAAATGTATCAAAATATATACTTACATAACTGTTGCTGAGAATTTGGGTAAAAGTACAGGAATTAAAGTCTCCTGAACAACTGACACAAAAGGTCAAGAATTTAATAAAAAGTTCTATTTATTGCCAGCTTATTATAACTTTTATTTATCTTGGAACCTTTGAATTTTCCCAGGCAAATAATTTTTTGTACAATATCCTGTAACAAGTCAGAAATATGGCAGTTGTTTTTCACTTGTTCCGTTGATTGATAGCTTTTGATTTTGTCCCCAGTTATTAAAAGGGAACCTTTTTGAATTTGCCTAGGAGTTTGGTATTTTTATTATATTTTTTGAAATGTTGCAAAACATGATGCCCTAATATTTGGCAAAAATAGTCACTATGCCAGTCATGTTTTTGATAATGGTTCATTGTTATATGACTAACCACAATATGGATTTTAATTTTACATGCATTACTGATTTTAACTGAATCCTACTCTTAGATAGATGTAGTCCTTCAGACAAATTTAAATTTACTAATGGGACTTTAACTAAATGTTTTTCTTTAACAAAAGTTTTAAAGAGATTTTTAAAGCACATTTGTAGTATTATTGGTAACATTACATAGATAATGGTAACATGACATAAAAAAAACAAAGTTTGAAGGGAATAATTTAAATAATTAGAAACGTCTGAGCCTACATACATGCAGTTTGAATGTAGGGGCATTTTATTTTTAAGGTATGAAAATATTTATGGCTTTTTATATGGTTAAGGTCTACTGTAGAAAACAAATTAGAAATACAAAGATTTATTTAAACTTAATTAAAAAGTCACAAACAGGCAAAACATTAACAACTAGACAAAGTGATGCCCTTCAATACATGTACAAACAGCCAGCAAAATGAAAACTTACTAGCATTTAAAATGTAGGAGTATTTAATCCGGAACGCTATGTACCTCTTATGCAAGTAAATATTACGAAAAATGACAAAGTTTAACTATCTCCCAAAAGAGCAAATATTAATAAAATCAAAACCCTAACCATACACACCTTCAATATATGTACAAACAGCCAGCAAAGTGAAAACTTACTAGCATTTAAAATGTAGGACGAGTTATCTGAATAGCTATATACCCATAATGGGACAGACAGACGGAAGGACAGACAGAAGGACAGAAGGAAGGATGGACAGACAGACAGCCAGGGTAAATAATATGCCCCCAACTTTCAGTTGCGGGGCATAAAAATATGGTACGGTGGGCGGTGGTAGGTGGTCTCAAATCCACCCCAGCTGAAAAATGGTCATTTTGAGTCTAATTTTCGATTTTAATACAACTTTGAGAGGTGAATAATGACCAAACTGTGTTTCTTTGTCATTCAGTTATTACCTTGTAGTTACAGCAACAGTTAGTTCAGCTGGGGCATTTCTAATAACAATTGGAGGGTCATATGGGCTATCAAAGAATAAAGGTAGGATTGGGGGAAACAGGGTTGATTTCAGTGAAATTGGGAAAATATTTAAGTCTGAATAAAAGGAGGGAACAATTTCTTCTTGAGTCCCCTTTGGTTGACAAAATAAGCATAGGCTTACATGAAAAAGGGGGGACTGTCTGGGGGGGATCAAAAGGAAGTTTTGCCAACTTTTTTTGTAGATGAGATAACAAATTGTATCCATGACAACTAAATACTCACATGTCAGACATTTCTTTCCCAAAATTACAGTCAAAACAAACACCTGAGAAACTTAGTAACACGACACCACCATAATATATACTTTAGTCTTTCAACCAAAGTTAACTCAAAACTATAAAGCTTCCTTCTATTCAAAAGAACCTTCAATTAAAATTCTATTTAAATGATAGACTTATAAATCACTTTAGATTATATCATAATGACGGCTAATCCAATTTAATTCAATTGTGTATATCTGTAATGTAGAAACGTGTCATCTTTCTTGATTTACATGATATGAACCCTTATTTCTCCATACCTTAGATACTGCAAGTCATGCAAGTGTTGATTTTTAACACACAGAAAACAAACCTAAACATCCCTGAAAAATTTTACAAATCTCGACTATTGAGAGACAATGAAGTTATCAATTTTTCATTAAAATATCTTGTGTGTGGGACAGTTAAAACATGAAGTGTTTATACAATTTTCAGTAACTAATTATTGTCCATTAAAAATACAAAGGCATCAATTGATCTGATCCATTAGATTAAATATACAATCACACTTGAAACATAAAAATATGTAAAAGCCTACAGGGTTTGCTACATTTGCTTTGCTAATTGGTCCAAAGGCCCATAGAGACAATTTATCACAACTTAGTACCACCAGTCCTTGATAAAATCAAAGCTGGTCTTGAAATGGATCTTCTAAACTGAATAAATATATAAAGACACTTACTTAAAAGTTATGTTTCCGGAAAGAAGTATCAGTGTCAATTCACAGCCATGTTTTATAACATTAATTTGCTCCAAATTGTCAACTTATTTGTCAATGTTTGTACAATAATATATAAAACTTTCACTGAAAATTAACACGTTTCTTTAAAATGAAGGATTTCACTATGTAATATGCACCTGGGTTAAATCAAAATTTCAATAAGTATAAGATTTAAATTGTCAATTTCAACCCAGAACCTCAGATTAAAAAGATATTTATCTCTCAAGTACATTTTGTTCAAATAATAAATAATTCTTTATTATAATCCGTTATAATATTACTAATGAAAGGAAAACACTAGAAACTTGTATTCAAGGTATTTGTTAAAATATGTGTTCGCAGATTTTGATTTAATCAGGCAAAATACAATGCGGTTATTTCATCAAAGTTGAAAATGAAAAGAATGGCCTATTTAATATTAAAGAACAGGTTTCTTTATGGCTTAACCTTGTATTGCTGTCATAGCGACGAACTATTTGGTTTTGAATTTCGTAAAATTTTTGGTCTAAACATCATGAACATTAATCTTTCTGCAAAACATATGTAGACCACAAAGACACAGAGTTCAAGGTTTAACAATTCATTTCAAAAAGAGGCAAAAGATACCAAAAGGGAGAATCAAAACTCATAAGTTGAATAGAGACAATCAAACTCATTACAGAAACGAAAAACAACAAACAAATGATTATACAAAACACTACATAAAAAAATTAAGATTGAGAAACACAAACCCCACCAAAGCAACAGATATGGATCTCTTAAAGTAACTTAAAACTACAACTTTAAATCAAATGAGGAACAGTTGGGGAAAACATTGTATGATGATTTTTTGGCACAAGAACAATTTCTGGTATAACCTTCATCAGGTATGTTTCAGTTAAAAAATGGGAAATCCAAAAAATATTGGAAAGCAAAACTAGAGGCTCCAAGGACCCTGTGTCGCTCACCTGATATTTTTATTTACAATTGATGCATGATAAATGCAACTGTTGTACTGTCGTTTAGTTTCAGAGATATAAGACTAAAAAGTGCGTTTTATTTCAGCCATGTGTGCCATGTTGGCAGGCAGGGTCATCATACACAGTGGTCCCTGGATATCCTAGTGGTGATTTAAACCAAGTTTGGTTTAATGTGACAGTAGTTTCAGGGAGAATTTTGTAAAATTTATCTAACGAGAAATGCTAAGTGATGAGAAAGTTTGTTGTGAAGTTTTGTTGTTGCAACACCCCCACAAAAAAAACAAAAAGGTAATAAAAATATCATTTAAGGGCAATCTTTCCTATTAATGATTTCTGCAAAATTCAGTTGATTGTGCAAGGGTTGTATAGCCAGCTGAGGTCGTTAAAACTCTCATTTGTTGTTGCAAAATTCAAGTGGTTTTGAATTGCTTTGTTGATCTTTTTGTATTCAACTTTAAACAACAAAGTACAACAAATATGATGACTGATACTCATGACACTGAAAATATGGTCTTCATTCTTGTGAAGAAAATGGTAAGGTTTGAAATATTTCTTAAATATTAATTCAATACCAATACTTTAATTTGTATTGGATTTATCCCAGGAAATGAGAACAAGGGACACAATTAAATTCAATTTTTTCCCTAAACTTCTGACAAAATATAAAATGAAGAACTATATTTTTTTAATGAGAATTTTTTTTAATAGTTAATTGATAATTTGAACAATATTAATTAAGTTTTAGATCTTGCATGGTTGATTAATTTTCTCTCAAAATTTCTGATATTCTATTAAAGTTTTAAATATAATATGAGGCAGGCATTACCTGTGAAAGGGATGAAGTCTGTATAAATTAGTGTAGGAATTCAAGCATCATTTGCACTTCGAATCTGTAGAAAATGAAGCCAAAGTACTGAAACGATATCTGACATTCGACCTATTGTTCGGGATTATAGTTGTGACATCATTTTCAATGTAAAGAAAGAAACACCATCATCAGGTATTAATGTGTTTTTTTTTCATGTTATAGAATTATCAATTATTTTTATTGCCAGTACATTAGTAGATTGTTTTCTATATTGATTTTCTACTGCAGTTTCAGAAAAGAAGATTACAAAAGGAAAACATTTTGTAAAACTTACCAAAATTTACCAAAATTTACCAAATTAATGAAAATTGTTAAAATTGACTATAAAGGGCAATAACTCCTTAAGGGGTCAACTGACCATTTTGGTCATGTTGACTTATTTGAAGATCTTACTTTGCTGAACAATTTTGCTGTTTACAGTTTATCTCTATCTGTAATAATTTTCAAGATAATAACCAAAACGCAAAATTTCCTTAAAATTACCAATTCAGGGCAGCAACCCAACAACCAGTTGTCCAATTCATCTGAAAATTTGAGGGCTGATAGATATTTACTTGATAAACAAGTTAATCCCTGTAAGATTTGCTTTAAATGCTTTGGTTTCAGAGTTACAGCCAAAATCTACATTTTACCCTATGTTCTATTTTTAGCCATGGCAGCCATCTTGGTTGGTTGGCTGGGTCACCGCACACATTTTTAAACTAAATACCCTAATAATGATTGTGGCTAAGTTTGGTTGAATTTGGTCCAGTAGTTTCAGAGGAGAAGATTTTGTAAAAGATTACAAAATTTACAAATAAAATGCTCTGCAGGACGCAGCTTGATACGACCGCAGAGGTCGAACCCTGAATAGTTGGGGCAAGTATGGACACAACATTCAAGCTTGATACAGCTCTGAATTTGGATTGTGATTAAATATTTGACACAGCATAGGTTTCTGACACAGAATGAATGTGGTCTAAGAACTTAAAATTTTAAATTGGACATTCACCTATTATGGTCCAATATCCAAAATCTAAATACATGGTAAGATTCAACATATCAAAGAACCCCAAGAGTTCAATTTTTGATGAAATCAAACAAAGTTTAATTTTGGACCCTTTGGACCTCAATGTGGACAAAGTTGATAACGGGCCCAAAATTCAAAAATCTAAATACATGGTTAGATTCAGCATATCAAAGAACCCCATATATTTAATTTTGTTGAAATCAAACAAAGTTTAATTTTGGACCCTGATTTGGACCGACTTGAAAACTGGGCCCATAATCAAAATCTAAATACATGTTTAGATTCAGCATATCAAAACCCTAAGAATTCAATTTTGTTAAAATCAAACTAAGTTTAATTTTGGACCCTTTGGACCTTAATGCAGACCAATTTGAAAACGGACCAAAAATTAAGAATCTAAATACACGGTTAGATTCGGCATATCAAAGAACCCCAATAATTCAATTTTGATGAAATCAAACAAAGTTTAATTTTGGACCCTTTTGACCTCAAAGTGGACAAAGTTGATAATGGGGCCCAAAATTCAAAAATCTAAATACATGGTTAGATTCAGCATATCAAAGAACCCCATATATTTAATTTTGTTGAAATCAAACAAAGTTTAATTTTGGACCCGATTTGGACCGACTTAAAACTGGGCCCATAATCAAAATCTAAATACAGGTTTAGATTCAGCATATCAAAGAACCCTAAGAATTCAATTTTATTAAAATCAAACTAAGTTTAATTTTGGACCCTTTGGACCTTAATGCAGACCAATTTGAAAACGGGACCAAAAATTAAGAATCTAAATACACGGTTAGATTCGGCATATCAAAGAACCCCAATAATTCAATTTTGATGAAATCAAACAAAGTTTAATTTTGGACCCTTTGGACCTCAATGTGGACCAATTTAAAACGGGCCCAAAATCCAAAAACTTAATACACGGTTAGATTCAGCATATTAAAAACCCCAAGAGTTCAAGAATAAAACCCCATTGAAATTGGTCAAGAAATAAGCAATTTATACAAAGTATCTTCTTTGCACAATACTGTGTAATTGAATATTTCTTGCAATTGCGCAATACTGTGCAATTGAATATTTCTTGCTATTGCGCAATACTGTACAATTGACAATTTCTTGCTATTGTGCAATATTGTGCTACTGGATATTTCTTGCTATTGCGCAATACTGTGCAATTGAAGATTTCTTGCTATTGCGCAATACTGTGCAATTGAAAATTTCTTGCTATTGCACAATACTTATTATATAATAATTTACACATCCTGTTTGGTGTGTATCTCCTGCCATATCATTATTATTTACTTTTAAATATAAATCAGAAATAACCAACTTAAAATGGAAAATTTTAAAGAAAAAAAAGGAAAAAGGAAACCCCCAAATTTTATGAACCCCTTATGATTCATCACCCCAAACTCAATCCCAGCCTTCCCTTTGAGGTATGGTACCTTGCAGTACAATTTCAGAGAGATCCATACACTTGAACACAAGTTATTGTCTGAAACTAAAAATGCTTATTTTGGCCCCTAATTCCTAAACGTTTCAGGCAATTATCCCCAAACTCAATTCCAGCTTTCCTTTGTGATATGGAACCTTGTAGTACAATTTCAGAAAGATCCATACACTTACACACAAGTTATTGTCATGAAACTAGAAAAATGCTTGTTTTTGCCCTTTTGGCCCCTAATTTCTAAAATTTTGAGGCAATTACCCCAAAATCAATCCCAGCATTCCCTATGTGATATGGAACCTTGTGGTACAAAGTCAGAGAGATCCATACACTAACACACAAGTTATGTCTGGAAGTTACAAAATGCTGATTTTTTTGGCCCCTAATTCCTTAACTGTTGGTACCATAACCCCAAAATCAATCCCAACCTTCCTTTTGTGATATTGAACCTTATGGTAAAATTTCCTAGAGATCCATTCACTTAAACTGCGAAAAAATGCGTCTTCGGACGACGACGACGACGCCTAACGTCATATTAATATACGACCACAAAATTTTTTGCGGTCGTATAAAATTGGTAAAAATTACTTTAAAGGGCAATAACTCCTTAAGGGGTCAACTGACCATTTTGATCATGTTGACTTATTTGAAGATCTTACTTTGCTGAACATTATTGCTGTTTACAGTTTATCTCTATCTGTAATAATTTTAAGGTAATAACCAAAACGGCAAAATTTCCTTAAAATTACCAATTCAGGGCAGCAACCCAACAACCAGTTGTCCAATTCATCTGAAAATTTGAGGGCAGATAGATATTTACTTGATAAACAAGTTAATCCCTGTAAGATTTGCTTTAAATGCTTTGGTTTCAGAGTTACAAGCCAAAATCTACATTTTACCCTATGTTCTATTTTTAGCCATGGCAGCCATCTTGGTTGGTTGGCTGGGTCACTGCACACATTTTTAAACTAAATACCCTAATAATGATTGTGGCTAAGTTTGGTTGAATTTGGTCCAGTAGTTTCAGAGGAGAAGATTTTGTAAAGATTACAAAATTTACAAAAATTGGTAAAAATTACTTTAAAGGGCAATAACTCCTTAAGGGGTCAACTGACCCTTTGATCATGTTGACTTATTTGTAGATCTTACTTTGCTGAACATTATTGCTGTTTACAGTTTATCTCTATCTATAATAATTTTCAAGATAATAACTGAAACGGAAAAAATCCTTAAAATTACTAATTCAGGGCAGCAACCCAACAACCCATTGTCCAATTCATCTGAAAATTTCAGGGCAGATAGATCTTGACTTGATCAACAATTTTACCCTGTCAGATTTGCTCTAAATGCTTTGGTTTCAGAGATATAAGCCAAAATCTACATTTTACCCTATGTTCTATTTTTAGCCATGGTGGCCATCTTGGTTGGTTGGCCGGGTCACCAGACACAATTTTTAAACTAGATATCCCAATGATGATTGTGGCCAAGTTTGGTTAAATTTGGCCAAGTAGTTTCAGAGGAGAAGATTTTTGTAAAAGTAAACGGACGACGGACAACGGACGCCAAGTGATGAGAAAAGCTCACTTTGGCCCTTTGGGCCAGGTGAGCTAAAAAAACAAACGGTGTGTATCCACTGAAAAAACATAAACATCTTAAGTCAACTTTCTAGTCTGTTATCTTTATTCACAAGTCAGAGCAACATCATGTGTAGACACTTGTCTTTTATTGAAAGGCATACTGTGTTATATTTGAAATTATTTTGGATCATCTTAATAGTAAGCTTCTAAATTGATATTTCTGACATGTTTTTAAGTATGCAATTTTGTAGGTATTTTGCTAACAAATAATAACAGCTGTATATGAATATATATGTTATTTAATAATGTTAACAAGGCAAGGAAAGACTAAAATGTATCAACCTAACCAGGTATGCATTTAATAAAATTATTATTGAATTATCTCCCTTAGTACATATTTTGACAATGTCAAAAAATATAAAATACTAAAAGAATTGACAATGAAGGAACATAAAATAACTAATCTAATATAGGGTACTAAAGTAAGACCTTTTTTGTTATCCAAATTCTTCAAATGAAACCTATAATATGTCTGCATGCAAAACAAATGTCTTGGTTCTATTTACAGCACAAACAACATTTTCCAAAAAGTGAAAAAGTATATTTTAACAAAACGCTTCATTTGACTAGCAGGTGAATCGGCTCACCCTGTTGACTGCCATGGTGATTACCAAATAAACGGATCACCAGATGTAACAAAATGGATCTTAATTATTAATTAAATACCAAACAGAAAACAACAAGCATTCTGAGAGTACTGCATGGCAATACATAGTCCCTTACCAGGTAAAAATTCATTATACTGGAACAAAATGCTAACTTGTTATATAACTTGCCATGGTGTAAACAAAAAGTAAATATCATGTCAATATCTTCAAGCATGACTAAAAACAGTGTGGAAAACTGATTATATGAGTGAATTTTTCAAGTCCAAGGACCATAACTCTGCACAAAATTATTAGACTGAAACAAAAATTTGAACTTGATCTGTAACTTGTCATGATAAAACTATATACCAATTATCAATCAATATCGTATAAGCATGATGAAAAACATTAGATATGATTAATATTTTCTAAAATAAGATATGATGTAATACAGTGTATATCTATTTTCAAATTATAATCAAATATAATTAATAGTTCCAAATATTTTTCTTTCAATTGTCACAAACTAATATAGATTTGTAACTTATCTATAAAATGTCAACAACTTTTATCTACACAATGTAATGTATTGAAATATATACATAATAAAAATAGATTATTATCTAATTAAAGGATTTCTCTTCATAACTTTTTTATATATATAGCATTCAGAAAATTAGTTTATACTAAATAACTAACAAACCTGCCAAAAATTCTTCAAATAATTAAACAAAGAATGTCTTTTAAAAATTAGTTATCTCCTTAGTACAGAAATATGGTTTAACATAGTACTCTAACATTAGATATGGTCCAGAACTCTGGATTAAATCATCAGACCGAACAAAATTTGAACTTGATCTATAACTTGTCATGATAAAAACTATATACCAAATATCAAATCAATATCTTCAAGAAAGAAGAAAAAGTGTGGAAAGACTGATTTGACCGGGACTGACAGACGGACAGACAGATGGACAGACAGACAGACGGACGGAGTACAAACCTAAAGTCCCCTTCGATTTCGTCGGTAGGGGACTAATAAGCTTGCGGAAAAGATGGTATACCGCAAACACGAGGTGCAAAAATTTGTACACCATATCCGCATTTCGACAATTAATGTCTATTCAGTGATGTTAGGAATCGAAACAGTATTTGGAAAGTCATATAATTTGCCTCAATTTAAAGGCAAAAATATATAAACAAGTCTAAATTGAAAACAACGTTCAAACCTATGATTGCATTGGCATATATATGTATACATGAGTCAGTTGTCTAAAAAAAACTTCCTTCCAAGCCTTTTACATGATAAGGGATAGTTTGTGCCATCATAACAACTATATATATATTTTATCATTGGGTAAATCTTACAACAGCCAGGTATAGACTTTGTTTTTGAATTATCTCCCTTAGCACACAAAGAATAAAAAAGTTGAAAATTTACAGATAACAGGACAAACAAAACACAAGAAGACTTTTTAATAAAAGAATAGCTTATTTAATTTATATATCTTAAGCTGATTAATGATTTTCAAAGGTGACTCCTAGACTCATAAAGCAAACTTAAAAAAACTGCACGTCAACTAATATAATTAAGATTTTATACAAAACAAACAAGAACCAAATGAGAATTTTCCAGATTTATGTAAGAAACTTATAAAGGTAGTACACAGGTCTCCAATACAAAACAGACAAAAATGAAAAAAAAAAACTCACCAAAGATAAAAGGACTTATGATTTTGTATGCTAGACGTGCGTTCCATTTTTAAAAGACTTATCAGTGACACTCGAATCATGAAAGTGAAGTAATGAGCTATACAAACTCTTGTCTTAATATGAAGTCTTACAATAAAGCCTTTCAAAACTATTTTTACTTTGTTGATAATAAATTGGATGATATGATCTTGACACTTAAGTACAGAATTGCATTGAAATATGTCATCTGGGATGTCATTAACCTGACATATTATTTTATGAAATTTTGGTAAAGGGTTTATTATTTGTCTATCTTTTATCAAGATTAGATCACATAAATCTTCGCCTTGTATAAATTTGATCTTCATTAAATCAGTCTTAACGATAAACTATTGCAGCAACAGGCCTTACACTGTTTTTTGGGAAATTTGTGTATTCATTCTACTGGCCTGTAGTAGAAATTCTTATTGGCCCAATAGAAATTTTACAAGCCTGGGCGAGTGGCTCTGCGGTCAAGCGTCAAGACTGTATAATAAAGTAAGATCAAATACAGGAACAAGACAGATGCTGAAAATGGACTCTAGCAAACAGGAATAGCCATAAATATCAAGAATTTAAGTTTATAAAAATTAAGAAGATGTGGTATGATTGCCAATGAGACAACTCTCCACAAGACTTATGGGGGTTTTTAACGACCTTGACTGGCTATAAAGCCCTCGCATTGTCGGCTAACTCTCCACAAGAGACCAAATGACACAGAAATTAACAACTATAGTTCACCATACGGCCTTCAGCAATGAGCAAAACCCATACCGCATAGTCAGCTATAAAAGGCCCAGAAATGACAAATATAAAACAATTCAAAACGAGAAAACCAATGGCTAGCTAGCTAATTTATGTACAAAATAATTTAGTAGGTATTTATCAATATCCAATTATTTAAGTGGTAGCATTCTTTTAAAGCAGTGGGTATGGTAAGAGCCATTATAATGCTCCTAAAATTGCAAAAATAATCAAATCTTTACAAGAATTATATAATCTGGAAACTTAAGCACATAAATATGTCACTTACATTTGTCATTATAATGTGGAAATTGACATTTATTTGATCTAAAATGGCCTTTTACAGTTTTTTTTATGAGCCAAGGCCTTACCCAGAATAATGTTTTACCCACAATACATCTTTGTATAAGATGTCATGTAGTAAAATTTCTTTTTGGGTAATGCCAAGGATCATATCTTATTACTGATGACAAGATCATTAATGAGTCTACTTTAGCAATTTTTGGCCTTTTGCATTAAATGCAAGATGTTTGAAACCCTAATACAATATGTTAGATAGAAGAATAATATTAATGTAGACTAACTTCTTATGAACATTTGCAGGATGGTATTCTATTGAGTCACACTATTTTTTTATTTTCAAAATCAAGGGACTAAAAGATATCCTTGGCCTTATTATATCTTCTCCTTAAAAATTCTTTTTGATATGTACTTTTAAAAATTAAAACCTTGTAGGTAACATTGCATGCCTCAAATTTTTGGCATTATTATATGTAAGCTGTCTATAATAAATAAACAAAATAAACCAGTATTTGGCTTCAAATTGGTATTTTAACTGATCACTTAATTTGAAAGTTTTAAACCATACACTGAATTAAAAGTTCAATTATTGGTTAATGTATAATATGGCATTTAAATATTATTTTTTTAACAAGGCTTTAAATTTGTTCCAAGCCTATAATTTATATCACGAAATTAAATATGCTTAAATCTCTGGATATAAATTTGAAGTGAAATTTCATGTGTTTTTAAATCAATTTATATTAAAATTTTGACACAAAACACATATAGTGAAACCTGTTTTAAGAGACCACTTATTGGAGAGCAGAAAAAGGAAAGGGGTCTCATAAGACAGGTGGTCTTTTAATACAGGTTCGATCTTTATGAAATGCACTACAAAGGGACCAAAAATTAATGGTCTTATAACAAAGGTTTTGCTTAATGCAGGTGGTCTCTTTAGCAGGTTTGACTGAATATGTCTTTTCCACCTACTGTAAGCAAGTTGCAAAGTAGAGTATATATCTGACCCAAAGTTTTTTTTTTTCAAAGGCACTAGTCAACTTGACATGCTATGAATTAGTTCTGTCAAATTTCTTTCTATCCATACATAGTAGATTCTGTATAGAAAAAAATCCCTATTTTTAGTTATGTCAAACTCTTTTTCCTATGAAAATCCAAGAAGTCTGATCACCAAAATGAACAAGTATTGTTCCATTCAAAGGTTCTGTACGTAGTAGCAGATTTTTCACCGACAACTTCCTTAAAGGTAGAAATGGTCAATTCCATAATTGCCATAGAGAAAACTAAAAAAATCTATTAAGTAAAAAATTAAAATAGGAGAACACACTTAAATTTGACACACACAATTTTTTTCAAGAATTGTTGCCTATGCTGTTAACACTGTTGGAGAATTTTTGTTGTGCAACTTTGATGATAGACTGAAACTTCATTGACAGACATGCAATTGTCTACCAGAGTTACACACATCCTAGTGTCATGCAAAAATAGGACTAAATGACTTTTTTGAAGTGTACTAGTCCTTGGACCTAATTTTAGACCTATGACGAAAAGTCATACTGTCCTTTATTATAATACATACTAAACTTGTATGGAATACACAGTTTATCACTTGTATTTTCCTTAAAAATTTGTCAGAAGCAGATTTCCTGTTTAGAACCTTTTTCAAACAAATCATAAGATTTTAAAAGGCTGTCTATTTTAACTTTATATATGAAGGTTTGTTCAGGTTAAATAAGATATTTAGCTTGGATTACAAGTAAAGTAAATACTGATATAATAATATAAGGACAATAAGTGGGAACAACCTCTTCAATTCAGATGAGGGGCTGTTCAAGCATTAATTTGTATTATTACATTGATTGCACTGAAATACAGGTCAATCTTTTTTATATGTAAAAGAGGTGGGTACCAAGGGGTCTCATCCGAATGCCTCAGAAAATAAATATCAAATCCAGAATTCCAGTGAAAACAAGTACAACTGTGAGCTACTGCTCACTGATGATACCCCGCCGTAATATTTCGGTAAACAGGAAGTTGTTGAGTGATGAATCTGAAAACGCATCACAGGGTGTAACTTACTTATATAAACCCTGAAACCAGATTTCAGAAATCCTTGTCAAGTAGTTCCTGAGAAAAATGTGACGAAATTTTCAACTTGGTTATCATGTGTAAAATAATACAAGTGTTCGGTAAACAGGAAGTTGTTGAGTGATGAATCTGAAAACGCATCAAACGGTATAACTTACTTATATAAACCCTGAAACCAAATTTCAGAAATCCTTGTCAAGTAGTTCCTGAGAAAAATGCGATGAAAATATTCATGGGACGGATGGACTGACTGACGGATGGACTGACAGAAGGACAGACAGAGGAAAAACAGTATACCCCCTTTTTAAAGCGGGATATAATATTGTGTCTGCTCTTACATCACAATGTAATTAAATCCTGAATTCCTGACAAAATAACTGGCTGGGTATTCCTGAATTCCTGAGAATCAAATGGCTCAATCCCGAATGGTAAAGTCCATAATTTGCAAAAGAAAACCAATTCAGTTAAAAATTGAAATAGGAGAGAACTTTAAAAACAGTATGAAATAATTTCTTCAAGAATTATGCCTAAGCTGTATACCTGTACATTGAAGGAGATTTCTCATTGAGAAATTTTTACAGACATGACAGACATACAATTACCTACGACAGTTACACTCATCCAAAATTCATATGATGTAATATAAGACCATTATAACGATACCGAATTCCAGATAACTGAAAGTCCACTAGTCCTATTTTTAGTATAGGAACATAAAACATTTTATTTCTTATGTCCTGCTGACAATCTAGGTAACTATATTTGGGAAACTTCAAGATGAACAATCTGTTAGACCCAATATTTATACTGCTTTTCTAAAAAAAGTTATAAATAAATTGGGAATGTGTCTATGGGACACAGATGATGCCCCTGCTTGCATACAACATTATAAAGGGACATAACTCAAGAACGATAAAAGTGACGCTACCAAAATTCAACCTTGATCTGTGTATTGTGGTAATAAACATTGTGTATAAGATTCATAATGTTTAGTTGAGGCAAACCAATTTCTGGATGTACAGATGGACAAGGGTAAAACTTAATGCCACCTCTGCGGGGCATAAAACAGTAAAACTGTGAGCTACTGCTCACTGATGATACCCCCGCCGAAATATTTCGGTAAACAGGAAGTTGTTGAGTGATGAATCTGAAAACGCATCACACGGTGTAACTTACTTATATAAACCCTGAAACCAAATTTCAGAAATCCTTGTCAAGTAGTTCCTGAGAAAAATGTGACGAAAATTTTCAACTTGGCTATCATGTGTAAAATAATACAAGTGTTCGGTAAACAGGAAGTTGTTGAGTGATGAATCTGAAAACGCATGTAACTTACTTATATAAACCCTGAAACCAAATTTCAGAAATCCTTGTCAAGTAGTTCCTGAGAAAAATGCGACAAAAATATTCATGGGACAGACAGACTGACGGATGGATGGATGGATGGACTGACGGAAGGACAGACAGAGGTAAAACAGTATACCCCTTTTTAAAGCAGGGTATAAAAAGGTACTTGGCATTAAGACGATGTTACCACATACTATCTTAAACCAAAACAGTCAGCTGATTTAGAATGGATAGACAAACTAACAGATGGACAGACCAGAAAACATAATACTCTTCTACTTTCGTAGGTGGGGATTACACAAATTGAATATTTCTGATTTCATGTAGCAAATCTCCTGTTTAGAACCTTTTTCAAGCAAATCTTAAGATTTTAAAAGGCTGTTTATTTTAACTTTATATATTCAGGTTTGTTATGGTTAAATTAGATATTTAATTTGGGTTACAAGAATTAAGTAAATACTGATATAATATTAGAAGGACAAGAAGTGGGAACAACCACTTAAATGCTGAATGTATTATTCTATAATATTTACAGAATCTAACAACAAGAGTGCACATGCTGAGATGTCTTACTTAACAGCCTACTAAAGGATGTACTTAGGTCAGGTTTAGGATTTTTTGTCAGATGTTCGGACTCCTTGGTTTTTTCCTACGATACAGGGTAAAATATTTTGCCCCATAACACCCATTTTTCTTTTCATATAAGACTTCAATAGCTCATAAATCATTTACCAAAATTTAAGCAGATTCTAGATTTCTTTTCTTTCGATTTGAGACCCAAATAATACCAATGCAAATATAAGGTAAAAGTCAGAGTCAGCCTTTTCCCGCCATTTAAAAAAAATTAAATATCTCGAAAAGGAGCTCCATAACCTATCAATATTTTGAGCTTATTTTGTTTCTTAACTAATGCTCTTCTGACTTATAATATCACTTTTAAATTCTAGAATTTTTTAATTCCACCTAAGTACATCCTTAACTGATATTGACTACAAATATCACATAAATGTAATATTATCAAGATCCGTGAAAATAAGGTCAATGTCATATGAACCCTGTCAGGCAGATATGTACACCTTATGAAAATTTCATACACCAAATAAGTTGACCTATTGCTCAAAGTAATTTAGGATTAGGCTTAAGGTAGTTCAGGGTATAGAAAAAAATGACAGAATTTTCCTATACTTTGCCAAAATGAAGATTTTACTATGCTTTTTCAGAAAAATTATAAAATTTGTAAGGGTTCCATGGAACCCAGTGTCTCTCTACTTTTGCTGTTAATCGAGGCTCAACAAAATGAGGAAAAGAAACAATAAAATATTCCTTTAGATACTATCTTTTGATTGTAAGAAGCTTCTGTCAAAATTTGGTATAAATCCAGGATAGTTTATGAATCTAATAAATGTTTTAAAACTTTAACTGCAGACTGTATTTAATGTTAACTGGAAGAAAAACTAAGTCCATTTATAAGTAAAATATGGATAAACAGGTACAAAATTTTAACAAAATTTCCTTCTAGATACTAGCTTTTGATCATAAACAAGCTTCTATCCAAGTTTGGTACAAATCCAGGATAGTTTAAGAAAGTTATTAAAATTTTAAAACTTTAACCACAGAGTGATTGTATTGTTTCCTGGCAGAAAAACTAAGTCCATTTATAAGTAAAATACGGAAAAAATTAAAAAATTTTTTAACAAATTTACTTCTGGATACTATCTTATGATCATAAACAAGCTTCTGTCCAAGTTTGGTACAAATCCAGGATAGTTTAAGAAAGTTATTAAAATTTTAAAAACTTTAACCACAGAGTGAATGTATTGTTTCCTGGCAGAAAAACTAAGTCCATTTATGAGTAAAATACGGAAAATTAAAAATTTTTTAACAAATTTACTTCTGGATACTATCTTATGATCATAAACAAGCTTCTGTCCAAGTTTGGTACAAATCCAGGATAGTTTAAGAAAGTTATTAAAATTTGAAAACTTTAACCACAGAGTGAATGTAATGTTTCCTGGCAGAAAAACTAAGTCCATTTATCAGTAAAATACGGAAAAATAAAAAATTTTTAACAAATTTACTTCTGGATACTATCTTATGATCATAAACAAGCTTCTGTCCAAGTTTGGTACAAATCCAGGATAGTTTAAGAAAGTTATTAAAATTTTAAAACTTGTAAAATACGGAAAAACAGGAATTTTATTTTACACAATTTACTTCTGGATACTATCTAATGATCATAAACAAGCTTCTGTCCAAGTTTGGTACAAATCCAGGATAGTTTAAGAAAGTTATTAAAATTTGAAAACTTTAACCACAGAGTGAATATTTGTGGACGCCACGACCGACGGAATGTAGGATCGCTATGTCTTGCTTTTTCGACTAAAATCGAAGGCTCGACAAAAGTATGGGTCACCGCTATTTTTCAAGGTACGAGTCGTTCAAAATTGCCAAAATTTGCTTATTGTTCATGAAAACACATTTTGTGCATAAAAGAAATCTATAAGACAGAATTTTAAAATAAAATATTAGAAGATAGGTTTTATAATATATTTTAAGAAAATAAAAAGAAAAAATGGTGTCACCGAACTTGTTTTCTTGCTACAAGTAATAAAATGCTCCATGAGGTGCAGCTTGATACGACCGCAGAGGTCGAACTCTGAATAGTTGGGGCAAGTATGAACACAACATTCAAGCTTGATACAGCTCTGAATTTGGATTGTGATTAAATATTTGACACAGCATAAGTTTCTGACACAGAATGAATATGGTCTAAGAACTTAAAAATTTTAAATTGGACATTCACCTATTATGGTCCAATATCCAAAATCTAAATACATGGTTAGATTCAGCATATCAAAGAACCCCAATAATTCAATTTTGATGAAATCAAACAAAGTTTAATTTTGGACCCTTTGACCTCAATGTGGACAAAGTTGATAACAGGGCGAAAAATCAAAAATCTAAATACATGGTTAGATTCAGCATATCAAAGAACCCCATATATTCAATTTTTGTTGAAATCAAACAAAATTTAATTTTGGACCCGATTTGGACCGACTTGAAAACTGGGCCCATAATCAAAAATCTAAATACATATTTAGATTCAGCATATCAAAGAACCCTAAGAATTCAATTTTGTTAAAATCAAACTAAGTTTAATTTTGGACCCTTGGACCTTAATGTAGACCAATTTGAAAACGGGACCAAAAATTAAGAATCTTAATACACAGTTAGATTCGGCATATCAAAGAACCCCAATAATTCAATTTTGATGAAATCAAACAAAGTTTAATTTTGGACCCTTTGGACCTCAATGTGGACCAATTTAAAACGGGCCCAAAATCCAAAAACTTAATACACGGTTAGATTCAGCATATTAAAGAACCCCAAAAGTTCAAGAATAAAACCCCATTGAAATTCGTCAAGAAATAAGCAATTTATACAAAGTATCTTCTTTGCACAATACTGTGTTATTGAATATTTCTTGCAATTGCGCAATACTGTACAATTGACAATTTCTTGCTATTGTGCAATATTGTGCTATTGGATATTTCTTGCTATTGCGCAATACTGTGCAATTGAAGATTTCTTGCTATTGCGCAATACTGTGCAATTGAAAATTTCTTGCTATTGCACAATACTTATTATATAATAATTTACACATCCTGTTTGGTGTGTATCTCCTGCCATATCATTATTATTTGCTTTTAAATATAAGTCAGAAATAACCAACTTAAAATGGAAAATTTTAAAGAAAAAAAAAGGAAAAAGGAAAAAAAATCCCCCAATTTTTGAACCCCTTATGATTCATCACCCCAAACTCAATCCCAGCCTTCCTTTGAGGTATGGTACCTTGCAGTACAATTTCAGAGAGATCCATACACTTGAACACAAGTTATTGTCTGAAACTAGAAAATGCTTATTTTGGCCCTTTTGGCCCCTAATTCCTAAACGTTTCAGGCAATTACCCCAAACTCAATTCCAGCTTTCCTTTGTGATATGGAACCTTGAAGTACAATTTCAGAAAGATCCATACACTTACACACAAGTTATTATCATGAAACTAGAAAAATGCTTGTTTTTGCCCTTTTTGGCCCCTAATTCCTAAAATTTTGAGGCAATTACCCCAAAAATCAATCCCAGCATTCCCTTTGTGATATGGAACCTTGTGGTACAAAGTCAGAGAGATCCATACACTAACACACAAGTTATGTCTGGAAGTTACAAAATGCTTATTTTGGCCCCTTTTGACCCCTAATTCCTTAACTGTTGGTACCATAACCCCAAAATCAATCCCAACCTTCCTTTTGAGATATTGAACCTTATGGTAAAATTTCATAGAGATCCATTCACTTAAACTAAAGTTAGAGTGCGAAAACCAATGCGTCTTGGACGATTTACAACGACGACGTCATACCAATATATGGATAAAAATGAAAATTTCCTATATGCCCAGTATAAATTTTGTACTAAAAGAGTTATCTCCCTTAAATGGCGATTTGAAAAATTAATTCTTAAAGCACAAATATTTGGTATTTGTTAAAACATTTTGATAATGCAATGAATAACTAAGTTTTCTTTATTTAAATAAACAGTGTAACCTATGAATTGCAAATCTGTCTCCAAATTTGCAGCTTTGGACAAAGAACTAGACCGATTATTTACTGAGATTGTACAATTCAAGATGGCAGTATACCCCAGAACTACCTTAAACACAAAGCTAAACGTTGACCAGTGAACCATGAAAATGAGCTAAAGGTCAGATGGACCCTGAAAGACAAACATGTACACCTGACAATTATTTCATAAACCAGATATAGTTGACCTGCTTATATACTGCATTATCTTAGAAACAGACCTCCATTCTCAATTTTACTATTCATGAAACTTTAACTTTATGTTGATCAGGATGTGCTTATAAACAAAACATACTTTTAGTGACAGTTTTTCATTCTATCAAAGAAAAGGAATTGCATTAATCATTCCCAAGGTCACCAGTCATTGGGCAAAACCAGGAACAATTGATTTGGTCCGTGTTCAGTAATATGCATTACTGGACCAAATGACCAGTAAAATTTTTAATTTTGTCAAAATCATAAGTGTAAATGTCCTGTAAAAAGGAGTCTGGTCCAGTTAATTTCTCAAATCCTTGGGAATCACTGATTGCATATTGATTAAATGATTGTTGTGTGATTAATGTCCAGAGGCAAGTATTTCATACATATTCAGATGGTGAGAAATAATTCGTACAGACATTTGTCTGGGTGTTACCTGTTATCCAATACATTTCACACATTACCAATACAATGTTTGAAGTCCAATACTGTAAACCAACTAATTTTCACAACTTTTGAGAAAAGAAAAATAGCAAGAATAAGTAAAACTTGGAGCTTTCCTTATACATGTTATATAAATACATCAGATGCATGGATAATTGTGCAAAAATAACTAGTGTGAAGTCTGCTAGAAATGCACTTTAAATTTCTGTTAGAATAGTTTGGTTTACAGTATAAAATTCGTGTACCATACAAAACTGTGTACTTACTTTTTCCATGCTTTCTGTATTCTAAATGCAGCTTTCTGTTTCAGACGGAAGTTCTTCTGTCGTTGTTTTTCTATAGATTTGGCATTTTTGACTCCTTCGTGTGACCGTAACAATTTTTCTTGTTCTGAAACTTCTTTCTCTCTTTTCCTGTAAGTAATACGAGCTTGTTTAGACGATTGTAACAAACCATGGATGGATGTGGACAAAGTTTGGAAAAAGTGTGGCATTTTAATAAATTTATCTAACAATATACAACTCTGAATTGTTTGAAACAGTCTAAAATCACAGATTCATGTGCCTGATATATAATAGATCACATATTATGTCTGCACATTTCTGATTGATTCTGACGATGATCTTCACTTTTATCGAATGCAAATCAAATCCAATTCTCTGTAATAACAAAACTCATGTGAACAACCAATTTTTTCACAATTTTACACATTTACTGTTTGTCACTAAATATATTGCTTCCATACAATGCCTGCTGAACTAGTGAAATCTTTCTATCACATTTGATTTGAAATTTGTCCAAAAAGTAATGCTAAATACAGTTTTCTTTCGAAAATATTAATATGTCTGTTAATTAATTCATGTACTTGTAACTATTCCTTAGGAGATGAAAAGTTCAAGAGTTTAATAGACATTTCTAAACAAATCCATAGTTTAAATATAATGTAAATCCAATTAAAATTTCCTTAAATATTTTTAAAATCCACAATCAACTTATAAACTTGAAATACAGATGAATTTGATAAGTCTAAGTCCACTTCTAACTATTGAAATGGCATATTTCTAGTTCGTTGTTAGGTTAAAGAAAGACGTAACAACTAAAACACTGGATATATGATTAGAAAAAACAATCGCAGCTTTGTGCAAAAACTGATCTATCATGCAAACTCTCCTGCCTATAAAACTAATAAAATCAAAATTGCATGAGTCAGTTTACAAAATTTAAACAAAAAACTCTCTGTCGACAAAATTTACTTATTGTCCCCAAGCGTGAAATTTGAACATAATATATATTTATTTCCATTTAAAATTACACCCTCAATTTGTTAGCCTAGGCTTTTAGTACTATGTCCCTTACAAAGTGTTTTATTGTCCCTGTTATTTCAAAGCCGTTATACTTCTTATATTGAACCAGAAAAGCAGAAAATTAAATATAACACATAACAAATAACAAATAAAAAGACTACATCCAATTTGTTCATATTAAGAGCTATTTCTATTATCAGTTTTTCAATGGATTTTTAAAGTTCTCCATAAAACGCTGTTGGTATAATTAAACACTGATTAAAAACACGTACTCATGAGAAGTTTACACATATATGACTAAATTGTGTTTATAGAAAAAAAATTCCATTGAGGAAGTTTCATTTTCAGTTAATTACACAGGTTATGAGCTCTCACATTAATTTGTCATAAACTGAGACTTTTTTTGTTAATTGACAATTTCTTATTTCATTTTATCCATTTCAATATGTACTTGTTGAAACTCACACTTGAGAATAAAGTACTAGTATCAACTGATATGTAACAGTACAATCGATCTCAATATTACATACCTCCAATGAACTTTCTTAGTCTTAAGGCCAGAAAAAAAATACCTGTGTTTCCGCCAACACTACCTACCCTATATTTTTGTGCCTTAATAATCCTAAAGTTTTTTTGCAATGTTGGAATAAGCACTATTAAAGTCAAGAATAGTCCTCTGCAGAACCTAGGTAGAAAACTTAAAACCCTTCCCTACCTACCAACCCTTATTCTTTCCAGTAGGTTAGCCGAAAACGGAGATAATCTTTTACCTACGCATATTCCAGAACATTACAAAACTTATTATGTAATGTCAAAGATGATGATGATGAATTGGTGTTTAGTGTCCAGTAACAAATATTACATGCATATCAGGAGAAGAACATGTTAATGCTTTAATTTTTTTCTTATTTGCAGATTGCTAATGAGTCACTTGTGTTGTGGTTTTTAGATGTAATGAGATCTGTCTCAGCTGAACCCTGTGTAAACGGAAAAACAGTATACACTAAAGTCTAAGTGGTGGATTCAAAGGGGGCATATAGAGGGTACGTTCCCCTTTGATAAGAAAATATATTGGCATAAAATTGTCCAAAAAATTTTTCTGTATAAATAGCATTATCTGCACTTATGCCTACCCCAACCCCTTATTTTCATAAATATGATGAATCCGTCCTTCAGTCTTGTATCAGGATATTCAATTGATTCTTAATAGATATATTATGGGATAACACCTAATATGAACAAAAACTTCAGTCCCAAAATAGATTCTGTTGATCTGACAGATTTTACTGTTTATAAGTCCTTCAGTGTTTATGATAAAAAAAATACAGCAGAAAAGTGCAAACCTGATCCAAACTAAAAAGAGCCATAGAGCAATGTATTACTCAGACGAGTTCTGAATGTATTCGATACAAGATGTTTTGTTTTACTAAATCAATGTTTCCCTATCATGGAAAATGGAATACTGTAAATTCAGAAATTATTGAGATATTTCAATTAATGAGAAAAAAACGACAGTATCAGGTTTGCATCAATAAAAACTTGCATTCATAATTACAGTGGTGATTTTCCTTCATAAATTTTTTTCAATCACATTAATTAGATTTCTCATTCTGCAATAATGTCAAGGGTTCGCAATAACAAATGCATGCATAAATTGCTGAATTTACACTGTAAATGATAGTGCTAATTTTTTTTTAAAGAGTTGGCATATCTATCCACAGTAAGTTTTGATGAAATTTAAAAGTTGTCTTTTATTAGCAGAACCTGTTATGAAAGTGACTTGAAAAAATCAACCACAACTAAACACCCAAGAAATTAAGTACCTTTGAAAGAACAAAATTAAAACTTTTCTTTGTACTATAATCTTCATATAAGGAATTATGATATAACTAAAAGGGTATATCGATACATCACCAAGCTCAAGCTTTTAACATGCATTGTAGCTGAATCGGCATGGAATATGCATGCCTAATTTCAAATTCATGCACAATATGAATTATTAAAGATATTACTATTATTAGAAATAGGTATAAAATAATGATGGTTTAGTGTTTAACAATACTGTTTTATATATGTTTAGTGTTTAACAATACTTTATATATGTTTAGTGTTTAACAATACTGTTTTATATATCATGTATATGTTTGGTGTTTAACAATACTGTTTTATATTAAAAATTGTAAGTATTATAGGTGTATGCTACTATGCAGAAATTCAAAACAACAATACTTCATAAATCAATATAAATTTTCTTATCTTCCAACTCTTTTCTAAAAGTTTTCTTTTAAAATTATATGTTATTGCCATTGAAAATTCCACTTCATCAATATGTATTAATATACAATACCCCTCCCCCCACATTCCTATGCAGTTCAACATGCCATCCACACTTGTTGGCCAAAGTTGAATGAATAATTTGGGGCTAAACTGGCCTTAAAATCAAATATATTTCGAACTATATCTGATTTTTTAATTAAATGTCGAATCTATATATGTTAACTTTATACTTTATTAATTACTTAGTTTTGGTCCCAAATATATCTTTTTCATGGTTTAAAAGTCTATTTTCAAATTATCAGTTTGATTCTGTCAGAAAATACTTTAAACACAGTTTGTTTCCCTTTGTATATTGTAAACTGGTTCTATACCAGACAAAATGGACTGATCCCCATGAAAAGCATGATAAGTTGAAAGTGATATTTAGGCAAAAAATAACTACTGATGTCAAAAGTTTTAGCCTAACAAAAGATAGAATGGAATGAAAAGATTTGAAATACTGAAAGATTACACAGATAAATTTGGTATTTACGCTAGCTCTTCATTGTCAATAAAAATTTGTTCATCCTAATGGAAGCAACTCAAAATGATCTGTAATTACAGGGTCAATTACTGAATTTGCCAAAAGACTATGACAGAAAATTTAGAGAAATTGCAAAATTAGCAAGACTAAAGAGGTTATTTAACTAACCAAAATAATCATTTACTACTGGTAACCAAAATAATCAATTTACACACTTTTGATTACTTTTTTTAAGATATGTTTTTCAGAAATCTTATATCATGAAAATAAGCTACATATGAAATCTTGAAGGCTTAACCCAGAGCAATATGAGGTAAACTATGATGAAACATAATGCCAGCAAAAAAAAAAATTCTGGTTTGAAACACTTCCATAAAATACACTCTAAGATTTTATATCAGAAAAAGCTTGTATTATGTACCAGACTGACTTAAGATTCTAAATCTTATAGATAGCATGGATTTCACATTCAAGTCCGAGGATTATAATGTATTTTTGCAGAAGATAATGTATGTCATAAAAGAGATAAATGAGGTGAAAATCAATATATAAAGTTTTGTTCAAATCTTTAATGTATGATTATAAATTGACTTTTTTTCTTCCTCAGGTTTCTAGATGAAAATAGGTATGGGAAAAGAATATTTATGTATTTTATTCTGAAAACAAGTCACACGATAAAATATGACCCAGCATTAATAGTTTGTCTTTATTGAGTAAAAAATGAATTTATCTATCCTACTGCTGCAAGAACATATTAAATATTAATTCAAAGTAGAAAATATGAGACAGGATTTATATATCTGAGTTATCAGATGCAACTGAACTTTCAGTTATAAAAAAACTTAAAACTGTCGGATATTAATGTCTGAAAATGCAATTTTTCCCTTGGGATAATCATGTTGTCTGATAAAAATACCATAGGTTAAAACAGTGGCTATCAAATGTTTCAAACCTTTCTCAAGCTTTTAAGTCTGACACTAAAAAGAGTACAACACAAGAAAATATAAAGACCCTATTAGAAAGATTCCAGCCACATCTAAAAAAGGGTCTCTTAGCATCAATTTGAGACGCCCCATTCTTACCTATGAAAGAGAACATGAGATTTATACCCTATGAATTGTACTTATTTCTAGTGAAGATTGATACCCTATGAATTGTACTTATATACTTTATAAAATTTGTGCGTCTGAAGCACTTTTCTGGATTAACCTTCAGTAGGAAAGTTCAAACCTAAACATTTGAAAATACAGGGATGTTAAAATATGTAGAAACCTTAGGAAATACTGACATAAGAGGGACCTTAAAGCAAAGCTAAATTCATCTAAGGTCAACTTTTTCTGCAATTAACACACCTACCTATTCCTGGGAAATCTTAACCCAAGAAATACCGGAAAATTGATATTTCCACGAATAATAATGAACCCACAGTCAACAGAATTCCGTTACCTGTATTCTTGTTTTTGAGCGAATTTCTCCACAGCAGTAACTTTTGCTAAGCTTTTTCTCCATTTAGCTGATGTAGTTGGATTTTCAGGAGATGGTATTCCTCTAATTGATGGTAAAGTAGTCTTTGATGTCATTGAGAGTGCATTAATTGTTTGTATTTTACCTGTTGCCATTCTAAATCGATCACTCCCCCTTCTGAATAATTCTCCCATCATTTACAATCAAAATGATCTTATTTTATATATATGTTTCAGAAAAACTTGAAGCCTTTTATATGCAACAGAATAATTCAAAATAAAATGACTTTTGATTCAATAAAAATGCTATGCTCATTTTCCTTAAAGATGACTGACACTGTACTTTAGCAATATATTCCAATTCATCTAATATGTAACCCTTTAAAACACAAATTCCAATTAACTGCTTACTGTAGAATTTAACATTCCAAAATTTTTAACCTCTAATTGTTTTTATTGAACTTTCTACGAACAAATCACCTCCACATCAATATATATATATATATAAGATGAATACCAATATACTAAAGTTGAAAAATATACTACAACCGTAGTAGAGAATATCCAATTACGTTTGACAAGAAAAGCGTAAAAATTAAGTTCCTCAGTACACTTTTAGTCAAACTTATCATTCATAGAACATTTGTAGAACATCCATTTATTTATTTTCGAAAAAATCACTAAACAATGGCTCCAAGATATTTTTCCATCAATGAAAATTATAATCTATATCAGTACAATGCACTATTTCCAATAATAACATATACAAGCATACCACTATCACTTAACGAATTAAATGTTCTAAAGATTTTCAATATTAATTTCCCCTTACCAACGGATATGACCACGGCACTGGAGGGGTTTAAAGCGATTTTAAGTTTTAATTCTTCTATTGTTTGTATTAAGAAGAAAACTGTGAAAGATTTGTGATTTAAAATCATCTTATATAAGACTGATTAGTTTCTCGATTTTGTTGTTTCAAGTGGCACTTTACTTGTAAAAATAATTAAATACACATACATATAAAAATAAAGAATGTGGTATGATTGTCAATGAACCAAAGTTCAAATGAAGTGGATTTCATGTATATTTGTTCTTTTCCCATATATAAAAGGTGCATCCTGTTTTTACTTTATTTTAGCAGTCCCTATAGATTACATAACAGTACTTAAAGAGAGCATTGATGTGTGGTATATTTTTTTGCTCATTGTTGAAGGCCATACAATGACTTATAGATGGTTACATCTACATCATTTGGTCTGGTTGAAAAATGTTTTATTGGCAATCATATGACATCTTATTTCTTTATCATTGTTTATTGATGAAAAACAACAATTTAATAGGAATTTAGATACATGTTTATATCTGCATACAGATACAGCTGTTTTATTTTGCTAATTACAGCAACCCACAAATCCTGCAGGTATAATTCTATTTCACAGGGTCTACAGAAGATATTTATTCAAAAGATACCAATTTACATGGTTCATTCAGGGTTTGAAATTAGCAGGGGCCCACTCCCCAATGGCCCCTAAAATTTGGTGTGGGCTACTTAAATTTCTGCTTTTCTTGTATAGGACTATATATGTGGGCTACAAAATTTAAGCTGTGGGCTGCCATTGCCAAAGTCTTAAGTTCAATCCCTGTCATTATGTTTTTTTATGCATCTGTGTATCTTAAAACTTATCAGTCTTATTGCTTCAAGTGCAAGAAACTGACCCAGCTAGACTATAAAATTATCACTTGCTGCTTCTTCTGTGCTTTTCATGCTTGTAGTCCAGGAATATTTATTACTGAATTTGGTCAATCACTACATTCATCATTTATTTTCCTAGAAAATCACAAAAATTAGAGCACTTCATGTAGATTTAATTAAAATTTAATCAGTATTCAGGGTCCATTGCGTTCAGCAAAAATTGGTCATGTAGTACTGTAATGGTTAAAATTTTGGAATTTAATCCAAGTCTGACATGTCTGAAATGTGTTTAAAGATTTGTGCAAATATAAGGACTGCATTAAGATTAAAAGCTTTAAACAACACTTTAAAAGTCTCAGTAAATTAAACCACTCATTACCCATACATGCCATACTTTAGCAACTGCATAAGAACATCCGGGCTCAGGAATCGTAAAATGTGATGGACAGTCAGATATAATGATAAATATAGGAATAAAAAGAGAGGAACTGCTTCTATCAGTTTTTTAGGATTTTTTGTCTTGAGAGATTCAAACTATCTATTTACAAAAATAAACACATCCATATAAATACACTATGGAACAATTTGTATATTTATTCAGTACAAATTGATTTAATATAATTGTTTTTGTAAAATTTAAAACCAATTAAAGTGAATTATATTGTAATATAATTTTAACGATTGAAAATCTAATATTGACACATGGTATTTAAATGTATGTCTAAAGTACAATATATTACTCACTCCCTTGTTCATACATAGGGAAGATTTCATACTTGTCAAAATCAAAGGTTCATGCTATCATATTGGCCAAATAAATGGGTAATGTGTCCATGGGACACAGATGATGCCCCAGCTTGCATGTAACGTTATATAGGGACATAACTCAAGAACAGTAAAAGTGACCCTACCCAAATTTGTACTTGATCTGAGTTTTGTGGTAATAAGCATTGTGTATAAGATTCATAACATTTGGTTGAGGCAAACTTAAGTAAGAGAGCAGAAACGAAAAATTCAGCAATTTTTCTATTTGTAAATGGGCATAACTCTAGAAAGGTAAAAGTGACGCCACCCAAATTCAAACTTGATCTGTGTTTTGTGGTAATAAGCTTTGTGTATTAGTTTCATAAAATTTGGTTGAGGCAAACTAAAGTTAGGGAACAGCAGTTTTTCCATTTGTAAAGGGCATAACTCTAGAAAGGTAAAAGTGACGCCTCCCAAATTCAAACTTGATCTGTGTTTAGTGGTAATAAGCATTGTGTATAAGTTTCATAACATTTGGTTGAGGCAAACTAAAGTTAGAGAAGAGAAACCAATTAACGGACGTACAGACAGACAAGGGTAAAACTTAATGCCCCTCCACTATGGCGGGGCATAAAAATAAAGTCTCGCTCTGTGAAACTTAGAATACTGCTCCAAAACAAGTGAACCATAGGAAATCTATTAATTTGTGCTTCACTAAGTAGGATATTTATATTCTTAAAAAGAAATATATGTGGTAGAGTTAAAATCTCTTTATATTTTAGTCAGCATAAATAATTACATAAATATCATATGCTTCCATGAAAATGAGTATAAGCAAGGGATTTAATTCTTCCTTACCATTTAAGATACAGAACTTTCTAATTTAATTCTTGCATGTCCCCACCATTTATCTAGTTGATACCTGAACAGTTAAAAAAGGCTGAAGCCTAGAGGTTTTTTAATTTTGGAAATTTTAGTCAACAATTTTACCACAATGATAGTAACATTTTCAAACCACCAAAACATATTACTGTAAATTCCTAGACTATTATGTGCATTAACTATTGCTATCATTGAACAATGGTCAAAAATGTGGATTCATTATTGCCATTTCAAGAATTTTGATACAAATAATGCTATAAATATTCAAAAAGAGAGTGTTTATTTTTGAAAAACCTATCCCCTTTGCAATTCTCACAATACCAAAATCATCACAATTATTTCTTCAACTCAAAACAGCAAATTGCATTGAAAAGACTTTTAAGACAATATGTCTGAAATATGATTTTGAGAGTAATTTGTAATCACCTTCAAGAGAGTTATACAGTGAAACCTGTCTAAACCGAACATTTTGGGACTTAAGATTTTGTTCGGTTTTGACAGATGTTGTTTTAATCAGGTTCACAAGGCGTTTGATTTAGTCAGGTTTTCGGTTTATGTAAGATTCAGTTTAGACAGGTTTCACTATATTTTCAAAATTTAAGCATTGATTGTGGATTATAATCATATAATATAATTAATGTCATTAGTAAGGAAATGGAATCGGTTTCTAAAATGATTCAATGAAAAATAATGATAATGTCTGAGGATAATTTATAAACAGATTTGGCAGGAAAGCTTACCCTATAATTTAATCAATATCTGGTTTTTATTACATATCTATCAAATTGATCAAAACCAGTTTATATGCATGAAGATTCTACCATATACCCCTGCAAGTTACAATATTTATCCATCGAAATAGTTAAGTTTTTAAATTTAGCTATCGAAAAGGGGTAAATATAATTGTAGTAAATGGGTTACATGGTAGAATCTGTTTCTCTAATGATTTAATGGAAATTGCTGATTGCACTGTTCCAAATGGATATGGCAAGGACATATTTAATGAACGTGTAGTTTATCAGACTATTCAGAAACGGTATAAATGCATACAGAATTAGATAAAATATAGGTAATAAACACCTGCAGATGGAATCCATGCATACAAGAGTCCCAAACCTTCCAAACTAACTGACATGCCGTTTTCATGCACAAATTTTAACAATTCTTACCATATATACAGACTGTCATTAATTTTCATACCTTCAAGTAAATTATTTATCAAATTAGTCAGTCATGGAGAGTACATAGCATAGCCTAAAAATTTAACCAAGAAAATGGAATGTTATACCAAGTTTCAGTGTCAAACTGTAAACTAGTGTAAAATATACTAGTAGCACATTCGAGGATAAATCATATTTCTACAAAGTCTAGAACAACAAGCCCAGTTACGATAGGATTCAGCAATTTGAATAGTTGATGAAACCAACTATCCCAACCACACAATCTCAAAAGTAAAATTTATTATAATGAAAAGTATAAAAATATTGACTCAATCTGACTTAGAAAATTTAAGGCTATAATTACCTGTGAAAATATATAAGAAATTATGTTACCATTGTAAATCTAGGTTAATCTATGTTGTGATGTTACACTATTGTTTCAGATAAGGGTGAAGGTTTGGTACCATTACAACGTTTATACCGCTGCAATTGTTTCCTAACTAAGTCAGGAATCTGATCTTCAGTAGTTGTCATTTGTTGGTGTGGTTCATAAGTGTTTCTCGGTTTTATATAGATTAGACCTTTGGTTTTCCGTTTGAATGGTTTTACACTAGTAATTTTGGAGCCCTTTATAGCTGGTTGTTCAGTGTGAGCCAAGGCTCTGTGTTGAAGACCGTACTTTGACCTATAATGGTTTACTTTTATAAATTTTGACTTGGAAGGAGAGTTGTCTCATTGACACTCATACCACATCTTCTTATATCTATATAAGGTGGTAACTTTAGACCATTTAACCTGCTTCAATTGGTATAATATTAATATATATTTTGTATACAAAAAGGGAGGTTACTCTGGTCAATATATCAACTCACAGCCAACTAATGAATAGAATGAAGACAATATCCTAGTAATAAAGATTATTTGACAAGACAGTGTACAACAGTTGAGCATCAATTTGGCCATTTTTAAAGTTCAGATGACCTTGTATTTACTGTCAAGCTTATAGTTTTTAGACTACACCCTTAAAACATGATAGGATGTTGGATCTGACACCATTAACAATGATTCAAATTCTATTAATATAGGAAACATCGAGGGCTCCTGCAACTCATTTCACAAAAAATCTTACAAGAAAAAATACTTGTAAGTAGTGAACATTTCAGTATAACTTACGATCAATTGTAGTTGTAAGATTTTTGTGAAAAGAGTCCCTGAATTTTAATTAACTAACGAATAACAGGTGCAAAATTTTATCATAAAAATTATTGTTTGGCAGATATATAACTCATGGCTAAGACTTGTTCAGAATTTGGCCCATAAGTAACAATGCCTAGAGGTTTATAAACTTACTTTTTGCCAGATATATAACTCATGGCAAACACTTGTTCAGACTTTAGCTCATGAGTAACAATGACTT
Source organism: Mytilus coruscus (assembly GCA_017311375.1). Taxonomy (NCBI): domain Eukaryota; kingdom Metazoa; phylum Mollusca; class Bivalvia; order Mytilida; family Mytilidae; genus Mytilus; species Mytilus coruscus. Next base: position 36,686,881 of record CM029608.1, read on the forward strand.
GTTCTAATAAACAAACTTACTTTTTGGCAGATATGTAACTCATGGCAAAGACTTGTTCAGTCTTTGGCTCATGAGTAACAGTGACTAGAGTTTTATCAACATAGGCTGGCCTTTGCCTCTCTTCTACTTCCTCTTTATGCTTTGTATCTTCCTTCTTTCTTGTCTCTTCAACAGCTCTTTTTCTGCAATTGAATAAAAGGATACAAAAAATAGTTTTTTGTGAAAAATTATGTTTTTTCTATAAATACAACTTTTTCAGACAACAAAAAAATCCCTAGATGTAAGCTTTTAACTGATTCATTGGAAACTCAACTTATGGCATATGATCATAAATTTAAAAATTTGCTTTAAGGATATTCACTACTCAAAATAAGAAGCTTTTAAAAGACTGTTATAAATTTGATAGTATATAAATAAAGGAACTAAATAAGAAGAAAAAAATGAAGGGTCCGTGTGCTAGTTTTCGAGATATAAGCCATTGAAAATTTGGCGGAAGTGATTCTCTCTAGATTTTACATACATTTAACATTGGCACCTTTTTCTTACATAAACTATGAAAAATAACAAGGATTTTATAAGATTTTCAAAATGGCTTTTTATACTATATGTAATAAAATTATGAAAAGAAAAGTAGGGTTTATGGGCAAAATTTTAATTGCACTACATGAATAAAAGCAGAGGATTCCGAATATCTGGCAAAATTCAAAACAAGAGGAGCAAACATCCTTAACAGAATTTTGATGCCATAACATTTGCAAAAATTAAATTCAATCTGTATTTTTTATCCTGCAATCAGCCAACTATTGCACAAATAACAGGTACACTAATAAATTATCCTGTCATCCCGCTTCCATGTTGATCAACCTTTATCATGTTTATATGAATGTTTTTAAGTGAAGTCATTTTTATTTTTGTAAATGACTTCATTGCACACTGATTCTTACTATGATGTAATAACATAAGCATTGTGATATTGGAAATGTAAGCAAAAATTAATTAATTTGAAAGTTTTTTATCATGTCTATTAATATCAAAAGTATAATCACCTTGCAGCTTCTTTCTTCAACTGTTCATGCTTCATCAGCAATCGCTTTCTTTCAGTGAATGTTTTCCTGACACGAAATCCTCTGAATGCGGACTAAAAAAGACAGCATATTAACAATTATTGGTGACTTTTGTTCCAAATTCAGTCTGAAGTACTAAGGTAAAAAAAAACAAATAAATAATCAGAGTAACTGTTACATCTTTAGTAATCCTACAATGATTAGAATCAATCAAAATTCACATTTTGTTCCAATGTCAAATTTTTCAATGTTAATTTTTACAACTTCCCAAAGAACTTCCTAAATGAAGGATTAATAATAATCAAACACTATTTTTATACAATGTAACATTCAAAAGAAAACCTCATTAAAAACCAGTATCCAAGTTATGAAATTTTGTTATAAAAAATTTCCTACTTTCAACAATCATAAATTATTGACTTTACTACTTTTAAATCTGATCTACAAATCTTTCATTTTTTCCCCTTTTTATTGGTACTTGATTTTACAACAAGTCAAGGGCAAGATTATATAAAAAAGATTGATTCATCATATGACGGTAATCTCCAACAACAAAAATAGAACTCTAATCTGATTGCACTGTACTGTAAAACTGAATTAACCTAAAAATAAATCCCCATTAATTACAAATGAAGACATTCATATGTCATATACACAAATTTTACATTAAAAGGAAAATCCATGGATTGTTTTAATATAAGGACACTTCAGATTTTTATCACATATTACCTAAGAGACATTTTTATTGTGTCATTAGCTCAATATTTCAACAATAAAGTCATCATTGATGATCAATTGACAAAAAAACTTCATAAATTATTGACCTTAAATATTGTAAATATAGTCTACTAAATTCTTTTCTTTCCTTTTTATTGCAAACTAGAGTAATTCATAGTTTTGATGAAGTAATAATGGTGTTATCTTTATAGAAGATATAAGAGCAATCTCAAAGGTGCTTCCTTTTATAGTAGAAAGATTTTTAATTTTCAAAAACATGACAAAAGGTGATAAAAGACAGCCTTGGCAGAATTCAAACATTTCAGTACCACATTGATTCTGTGGTTGACTTTATCTAATTTCAATGGAAGATAATACACATCAATATTTTTCTGAACTTTTAACAATATAATCTGAACACCTTTAGGTGATCAAAGAACTTAAAATCAACAGCTCTTAACAGATTATAATTTATTATACTTCACACTTTGTTTAATGGTTCTGCAAACAAGGGGAGATGACTCTAACTTATCTAGTTTCAATGGAAGACAAAAAACAGTCAATACTTTTGATTTTACTTTCTATCAATATTATCTGAATCTAATTACTGTTCAGAGAAATTCAATCAACAGTTCCTGACATATCATAATAAAATATACTGCAAATTCAAATTTTGTTTTAATGGTTCTGCTAACAACGGGAGATGACTATAACTTATCTAGATTCAATGGAAGACCAAAACAGTCAATACTTCTGATTTGACTTTTTATCAATATTATCTAAGTCCATTTACTGTTGCAAGTCATATCAACAAGACTTTTTGATAATTTTCTATTAACATCTTTAACATATGCTCATTCAGACATGTTTTATCATTTTCACTTAGCTGCATATATAGTCGACTCTTGTTATCTAGAAGTCAGTAGGACCAGAGAAATATTTTAACATACCCATAGTTGGGCTCAAACGATTACTAGGAGTTTGACAGACGAAGATACATAACGCTTGCTTAGCTTGGTGAGGCTAAAATTAATTCAGATATATACAGGTCAGGGATTGATATTCTGGACTTAGATCAAGTATCTGTATGTGATTGTCTTTAGGTCTTTTGTCTCTTTGTTATTTCTTTGTACAGAAACAATTTTTCCTGTGGTTTTCGGCGGAAAATTTATTTTGGCATTATTTCAAAGGCATTGTGAAAGAAAACAACCCCTTATATAACATAAGTAAATAATTTCTTAGATTTTAGAAAATTTAGATTTTTTTATTGTTTTCCGCAAGAGAAGACAAAAGTTAAAAGACACCGATTGAGTAGTTTTGAGTTGCTCACTTAATCCTCACTTTATGCACAACCAAGCTCATTAATGTATGATTATATAAACTTTTAAATAAGTTTTCATAATTTACAATAATGTATAGATTATTACTTCTTATGGTGGTAAAACAAAATCTTAGAGAAACATGTGCGGTAAAAGAATGTCGTAAGTCACAACAAAAGTCAATGACCAGAAATTTAATTACAGGTGTATTGTCAGATAAACTTGTTCATCCATTAAAATCCATGAGGTGATTTTTTGACATATGTATATTGGTTTGACACAGCAAATGAAATTAAAATGCCTTCGGCAACCTAGGGGCCATAAATTTTGTTCGACACAATCGAAATGTAGACTCATCCAATTTCGACTCATCAGGAATACATACATTTGTATGGGACAAAGTTCTGGACCAGAAGAAAATTTAGAGTCAACAAAGTTAGAGACAAAGAGAGTTAACTGTATCTGAATTGAATTCTGTATTTTGGTGGGTTCTTAACATAATACTTCCAAAAAGCATGTAATTTTTTCCTAAAATTAATATGACTAAACCTATTCCGTAAGGAATATTATTAGTATAATAGCCTTGAAACACCAGATTTTTTCTTACATTGTAAATATTTCCCTAATTCATGGCCATCACATTTTCTGTTACTTTGTAAATATTTCACAAATGCATGGTCACCTTTTTATTTTAAGATTGTATCATCAATCAGTAGTGAAAAATTAATACCTGAATTTTCAGAGCTGCAATATCTTGAATACCCGTAATCGACAGTGCCCCCTGTTCAATCATATATTGTGCTACATCATGGTGCTCCCCCATCAAAGCATAATCCAATGGAGTGTACCTGTAAGGAAGGAAAATTTATTTTATTAAAACAAAATTCTAATATTAAACTAGAAATTTTGAAAAAATGTGTCTTACATGAGGAGATTTTTATGGTTTCCAGCATGTGGAAGTTGTATTCTCTGTAGGTTAAAATATTGTTGGGGTTCAGTTTCATGAATTATTACTATCCACAAAATTATTCTGATTCACAAACACTGCTTAAACAGCAAAATATCAACTCCATGTCATTGATGACAAATTAGAACACAAGAGTGCATACACTGAAATGTCTCGCCTTCTTTTCTGACTATTGATTTTATGTTGATAGTCCTAAATATAAAGCTTTACTACAAGTATCACACAAACTTAACATGATCCAAGAAAATGAGGTCAAGGTCAGATAAACCAAACAGGAAATACATTAACACCTTACAATCATTCAATACATCAAATATAGTTGACTTATTGCTTCTAAGAAACAGACTTAACCATGAAAACTTAACATTGACCAATGAACCATGAAAATTAGGTCAAGGTCAGATGATACCTGCCAGACAGACATATACACCTTACAATCATTCCATACAACAAATATAGTTAACCTATTGGTTATAGTTTTAAGAAAAACAGACCAAAACACAAAAACTTAACACTGAGCAATGAACCGTGAAAATGAGGTCAAGGTCAAATAAAACCTGCCAGACTGACATGTACATAGTAAAATATTTCCATACACCAAATATAGTTGACCTATTGCATACAGTATTAGAAAAAAGACCAAAACACAAAAACTTAACTTTAACCACTGAACCATGAAAATGAGGTCAAGGTCAGATGACACCTGCCAGTTGGACATGTACACCTTACAATCATTCCATACACCAAATATAGAAGACCTATTGCTTATAGTATCTGATATATGGACTTGACCACGAAAACTTAACCTTGTTCACTGATCCATGAAATGAGGTCGAGGTCAGATGAAAACTGTCTGACAGGCATGAGGACCTTGCAAGGTACGCACATATTAAATATAGTTATCCTATTACTCATAATAAGAGAGAAATTAACATTACAAAAATCTTAAATTTTTTTCAAGTAGTCACTGAACCATGAAAATGAGGTCAAGGACAATGGACATATGACAGACGGAAACTTCATAACATAAGGCATCTATATACAAAGTATGAAGCATCCAGGTCTTCCACCTTGGAAAATATAAAGCTTTTAAGAAGTTAGCTAATGCGCCAGATCACTATCCCTATGTCGAGCTTTCATGCACAAAAGTTGCAGGATCAACAAAACTGACCTATAAAAATAACATTTCTTTGAATTTCCTTGAGTTTTAACTTTGCAAATCAAAATTACTGACCTTGCTGTTTTGGTGATTGCTTGAAGTTATTTGTGAAAGCAACAAATGAAAATTTAAACTCTAATCACAGAAATAACATGGAATACTTGATCAATTTGATAGTTTTCTTTCTGGAAATTTGAGAATATGTCAGTCCTAATTATAAAATCGCTGTCAATTATATCCATTGATGCCCTTTCACATCATAAATCATAATCAAGCATCAAAGAACCAATCAATTAGTTCTATATGACTTTTTTTTCTGTTTATTTGTCAAAGACAAAATATACATATATTCCATACAGAAGAAACGATAAACTTCAGTTTTTTTATTTTTTCAAATAAGAAATACTTTCAAAAATAAATTTTTCTGATTGTGTTGTCTTTACTTTTATGAAAATCATTTATAATACTACCAATTCTATTTTTGTTTTTATTTTTCTGTTTTTCTGTGTTTATTGTTCTCTAGCTGCATGATGTTACATGATCTGAAAAAAAATGATGTTTACCTATCTTCAGTAAACTCCATGTGGTTAGGAAATGCTCTATACTCCATCAGCAGTTTAACAGCATCAAGATGACCTTTACTACAGGCCCAGTGTAAAGCTGTCATTCCTAAAATACAAATATTAATATATTTTGTCACATGTTTTTTTTAAAGATATAAAGCAAGTTGCAAATTTCACAATTTCTTACATAGAGTTATCTCTCTTTGTATGGCTTAACAGCTATACTTGTTAAATTTCACACTACCATAAACTTGTCTTGTATCACATTATCATCAATAACAAAAATACAATGCAGAAAGTTCACACATTGTTGTTCTATAACTATATAAAATTGCTACCATGAATTTCAAATGCTAAACAGAAAATGCAACATACAGGTAGATTGAAAGAAAAATCTTTATAACTGAAATCATCCACTGAATGAATAAAATATTTTAAATGAGATGTGGGTATAAATCAATATGACAGCTACCAAACAACATATAGATCACAAAATATATTTTGTGGTTGCCAATTACTTCAGGAAATTAAAAGCTTCTCCAAATTTTGTTACTCCATCACAACCAAAATGATGAATGTCAGTGTTTTCTCAACAAATTCAATATAGCATCCTGAACAACAGGGAATTATGTTTACCATCTTGTTTCAAGAAACTAAAACGTCACATTCATATCACATTCTATAATAAAAATCATTTCCAATAGCATTGTTTTTAAGCAATATAGCATCACATTACCTCTAAAAGCCAAATATTGGCAACTAGCAAACATTTGGTAAGATTAACAACATTGTGTTAATTGTAAAATTCCAATCATATCCCAAGCAAACCATATTCAAAAGAGAGGATTAAACCATTGAGAGTTGAATGGAAGGGTCTTAGTCATGGACACCATAGTTAATTCTAAAACATCCATTGGACCCAGAGAATGCAAATTTAATTTGCAACTATAGGTGAGTGTAAAATATGTTGTATTCTTTAAAATTTATGAAGGTCTCCAAAATTGATTCTATGGAGTGTTACTGTAAATTCAGAAATTATTGCGAGGTTTTTATTATTGCGAATAATGCGACTGAGTAAGTATCGCAATACTGAGAACTCGCATTCCGATATCTGCTATATATATCTGTATGCAGAATTTCTTGAAATCGCAAAATAAATCTGCAATTTTGTCAGTCCTTCAAAAATCGCAATAATAAATGAACATAATAATTTCTAAATTTTCAGTACTCTATTTTGAAGTGTCTTCCATATGTTTTATTGGAACAGTCCTTGTGGGTATAATTGTCAAATTTATTAGCCTATCAAAATATAAGATAAATATCGAGATAAAATACCTCATTGTCTTGATCATTAGGATCAGCTTTATGTTCCATTAGAACAGACATACAATTAACATAGCCACCATAGGCTGCACATTGTAGAGGTGTTCGTCTGAAATACACAGATTTATCTATATACTCAAAGTAAAATTTTATGTCAAATGTAGCATATCAAATATGCTGCATACTGTGGATTGAAGAAAAATTACTTTCATGAATATTCCATTTAGAGGTTTTGCAGAAGTCTACATACAAGCCTATAAGATTTTTTAATAACTTGAACAATTACATTCATGGTAATTATACACAAAATCCATGAAATTTGGTACCCACAAATAATCATAAATCCACAGTATTCTGTATATCAAAAGGGTGTCTTTCATATTTTTATCCCTAGCACAAATAAAATTAACATCAGCGGAAAATTTTTGGCAGAAACTTTGACTATGAAGAGGAAAACTCAAAATTTTTCTAAACCTGTTTATCTCCAAAACATCATGAAAAGTCTATTATTGTTACATCATCAAGTGGCCTTTATATTGAGTTTTTTTAAAGTCAAAAGAATAAACGACCCAAAGCTGTCCTTTAAAAATAATTCAAATATACAAAACATTACAAATATATATAAGATTTATAAAAACTTTATCAGAGGTTTTCATAACTCCAAAGAACTTCCATTATAATTAACAAACTCAAGAATATAACATTGAAAAGATGGATGGACAAAATATACAAATTTAGTGGTTCAATATTATAAAATCTTACCCATTATGATCCCTAAAATTTGGATCCACACCATATTTGATTAATGTTTGACAAATGTATGCATGTCCTCCCAACGCTGCCCTAAAATAAAAAGACAAAACATGAAATCAGTATCTTTTCATCATGATGAAAGTTACATGTATTTAGATAAAGTGTAACAATGTGTTTTGCACTTTCATTGGAAAATACTTTGATAACAAATAATTCACTATTGGATAACAGATTTTTCTTCTCAACTTTAATATTCTGTTATCTGCTTTGAAATCACTGCCATCAATGTAAATGTAAATGATTTGTGTGCCTTTAAATTTACAAAAGGGCTAAAGTACAAAATTCACTTTCAAACATTTTTGTTGTAAATAAACAGCTTTTATAAGTTATTGGAACACCAGTAGTCTTTATCATTTAATTTACACATAAGTTCCGAGAACAGAAATTAACTCACCAGTGTAAAGAAGACCTGCCATCATGATCCAGTACATCAACCCGAGCACCATAATCTATAAGAGTCTGAACCACATCAGTGTGGCCCATTTCACAGGCCCTAAATAATGGGGTATGCTTGAGAAGGTCTGGAGCATCAATTAATGCACCATGGTCCAGTAATATCTTGACTGTTGAAGCATGACCAGAAAGTGCTGCAGCATGTAATGCTGAAATGAAAAGATAAAAATTCAAGAATCTAATGCATTCTGGGTAATATTTTCAAGTGTTAACAAAAGTTTGTAATTAGTTCAAAACATCATGAACAATAAACTGTTAGCACAGAGATATGTCTCGCCTTTTGTTATTTTGAATGTAAGATGCAAATGTTGAAATTAAAATAGCAATACAGTCGAACCTCGTTGTGTCGAACTCGGTTGTGTCGAAAACTCGGATGAGTCAAGTAATTCTCGGTCCCGTAAAATTCCTTTGATCAATGCATAATTACCTCTGATGAGTCGAACTCGGTTGATTCGAATACTCGGTTAAGTTGAGCAAATTTTATAGTCCCGTCAAAGTAAAATTAATGTAAATTGACCCCGATGTCTCGAAGTTCGAAAGTAAGAATTTTCCAAAGATGCAGGCCTAATGATAAAAATTCAAATCGGATGTATTTCTTATGTCACCTAATCATTTTCAAAAGAGATTAAAGCTGAGTAAACATATAAAAAGAAGATGTGGTATGATTGCTAATGAGACAACTGTCCACAAGAGACCAAAATGACACAGAAATTAACAACTATAGGTCACCGTCGGCCTTCAACAATGAGCAAAGCCCATACCGCATAGTCAGCTATAAAAGGCCCGAAATGACAATGTAAAACAATTCAAACGAGAAAACTAACGGCCTTATTTATGTACAAAAATGAACGAAAAACAAATATGTAACACATAAACAAACGACAACCACTGAATTACAGGCTCCTGACTTGTTTGTATAACAGTTAAATGACATGTTTATGAAGACCGCTAATTAACACCTTTGTTGATCGTTCAAGCGGAATGTTAGTGTGTTGAACATTTTTCACCTGAGATAAAAACGAAACGAATTTAAATGACCCAAGCCGAGATTAAATGAAACGTTAGATTTAAAACTCATTAATTACAATAAATAAAAGGATTAGGACAATTATATTAATTCATGATAATTTAATGTAAAGCAGACGACCTCATCAGAGACCGTTCAGAACTTATTTCTTGCCGTGAGGGATTTCATAATTTATAGTGACTGACCTTTGTAAATATTTGTGTAGACTATTGATTTTATTTGTGCATGATTTGTATCTGTACTTGTGTGTTTAATTATTACGAAGGACCAAAAATGGAGATTGAATACACAATCATAAAGGGTCATATCGAAAAAGGCAAACTGTTCATTGTATCTAGTTTACACAAATCTCATACCGTATTTCATGCATTCCAAATTTATGACAACACACTCGACCTCGGATGAGTCAAACCTCGGATAAGTCGAATACTTTGGTCCGGTCCTTCGACTTGACACAACGAGGTTCGACTGTACTTTAACAAAAAGTCATGTAAGTGATGCAAAATATTCAGTTAATGGACCATGACTGAAGGTACAGTGCCAAATAATCTCCATGGAAATAAGATGTGCCAATGCTAATACATATGCATATCAAATATCATTAACCTACCACAAGTGGTTCCCATAAACTGACCTAATTACAAACTACTGCATATAAACTAACCAAAAGTTTCAAAGTCAATAGACCATGACCGATGGAGCAGGGTCAAACAATCTCCATGGAAATGAGATGTGCCAATGCTAATACAACTGCATACTAAATATCATTGACCTACCACTAGTGGTTCCCATAAAGTGACCTAATCACAAACTAATACATGTAAAATAAGCAAATGTTTTAAAGTCAATAGACAATGACTGAGGGCAGAGCCAAACAATCTCCATGGAAATGAGATGTGCCAATTCTAATACAACTGCATACCAAATACCATTGACCTAACACTAGCGGTTCTCCATAAACTGACATCATCACAAACTAATACATTGTTCGACGAGATGCCACCGCAAACAGCATATCTATGTCACCCTTTTGGACTCAGTCAAAGGTGAAACAATGAAGATTGAACCAATGGCATGTTTTTTCAACATAATGAAAAACCTAAACTCCAATGCCAACTGAATATAAGGACATTGAAAACAAATTTCTAATATGTCTTGTTTCATCTTTTCTTATCAAAGTAATGACATTATTGGCGGCATCATTTTATCCTTGATATATACACTATACATATCATGAATTTTTTTCTCATGTATATAAAAAATTGAAGTCAAGAGAGGCATGAATGAAAAATAAACCTGACTTTTAATTCTTTAATCATGAATATGAGCTTAAATCTAACCTACTTATGTCTTAGGATAACAGACCTTAATAACTGGCTGTATATTGTTCACAGAAACATTGACGTTATCAAGATTATTTAAAAAATAAAATATAATTTTCACAAATTTTAAAAACCTTGAGAAAATCTAGTAGCTCTGGTTTTACAAATCAACTACCTTATTTTCAATAAGCTAACAATACATAAAATCAAGCTATAAATTACATTCATTCCTCAATTTTTCATTCAATAAGCTTTTACCATATGATCAAGCTTTAATGGTAAAACCCCAATCCAAAACCTATAGTTTCACCTCATCACATACAAATGTTCCCATTCAAAGCAGGAACTTCTTTATTAGATTTTTCAGTTATAACGAAGTATTTTTGTCTTTAAGCAGTCTTTGCTCAACCACAGGCCCACCAGCCCAATGCTGCCAGGCATGTAAAATCATCTCTACAGGCCAATAGAATCTAACTTAAATTTTAGTAAAATTCAGTTTTGGGCCTGTAGATTCAAAAGTTTACAGTGAAGACTGCTAAGTAGTCATTTCTTAAAATTTTATTCACTGTCTGTTTATATTCAGGGTAAATCAGAGCTAAACATATTGTGTAGACACTTGTCTAACATAAATTAAAGACAACATGATGACATCAACATGCCTTCTGTTTTTGTGTTGTTGGATTGTTTTCTAATTGACTTACACCCCACATCATATTTATATAATTATCTTTATACTAACCTGTACCACCGCTTTTATCAACTTGTTGAATATCTACATCGGACCGTAAGAAAACCGTGACCACATCATCAGCACCTTTCCTCCCGCCCACATAAACGCTGACCTTCCTTCCACATCTGGTTCATCTACTACTATCTTGTATGTCAGGAACACAGCTACTGTATCCTAAAATAGATTCGCAATTGAATGAATATAAATATAATTGAACTTCTATAGGCAATGATTTACTGGATGCAGAAGGAGTTGGTTATTTTTCAGGGCACCAAACCCCTTCTTGTGGAGTTCATGTTGTTTATTTTCATTTAGATCTGTAATATTTTAAAATGTTGTTTCTTCCCACCGTTTTACATTTGTTTACAGTGCTTTGTCCTTTACCAACTTTTATTATCTGTTGTGTTTTTAATATATCCTTCATTGACAAATAAGATAGTTATCGTTTAATATTGAAAATCGTATGAGAGAGCATTAAATATTTTGTTATGCTTAATCTATGGTTTTTGTACCCCACATCATCTTTTATATACCACCACACATTACATCACATCATTGTTGGGCTGCAGACCAGATATGAAGTCTTTCTGTTTGATAGTAGCTGAGATAAATGTTAGGGACATATTTGTTGGAGGAATGGACAAACTGAAGAACGATAGAACAGACAGTCAAAGTGAATGCAACAATATAGGTCTCACTCCTAGAGTAAAATTTAATTACACAAAACTTACTGAATGATTATTTTGAGCAGCATAGTGAAGGGCGTGGCACCATTTGCATCTGCAGAAGCATAATCTCCACCATTGTCCAATAGCAGGAAACAATTCCTGAGTGACCTGTAATATGGATACAAAATTCAAACATATTTAAAGTTTTAGGTCAAGAGCTTTTAAAATTGTGTAAGGAAGACGTCATCTGACAGACCTTCAATGCTTGATTAAATAATATCAAATCAAATATTATATCTGGCATCTGGCAGATCCAGAGCAATGTTAAGAAAAATCTAAAGATTTTGAATGAAAATATTATACTAAAATCAATTAATATTTGTGTGCAACTTTAAAAGTTTTTTTTCAAGATATAATGCAATTAATTTTGAATATTTGTTTTAAAACCTGAATAAATTAACACAATATTTGTATTTTCAGTGTCCAGATTTAAATTTTGCTTTTTCAAGTTATGTAGTAAAATTCATCAGAAAATAAATTCTAAGGGTTTAAGTAAAGATCTATACAAAATTCCATACAGCTTAATTATGAGGATTTTCTTTCATCACCAAATCAATGGTTATAATGAAAATATGCCTGAAATCTTACACATCAAATAATTTTAAACATAACATGTGAAAACATATGTGGGTGTTTCAACAAAATTTAACTCTTTTTTTTCTTTTGACAAAACATTTGCATTTTATATTGCGGTTATTTCCTTTGACTGTTAGCTAACATACAACATTAAATGAAAAAGTACATATTAGTTCAAAGATCAGATAATTTAAACATAACATCTGAAAACATGAGTTTCGTTGTCATTTGACAATTTTTTCATTTTTATTGCAGTTATTTCCTTTGACTGTAAGCTGTGTCAAGCCAACATTTAGAAACTGAAATTATCAACATATTCACTATTCCTGAAACCAGTGTTAAGCTTCTTACCTAAAACTGCAGCCCAATGTAGAGGTGTTCTAAACATATTATCTAAAGCTGATATATTACTGTTTACAACAGAAATCTGAAATATAGTTTTTCGTTTATTATTTTGTACATAAATTAGGCTGTTAGTTTCCTTGTTTGAATAGTTTTACATTTGTCAATTCAGGGCCTTTTATAGCTGACTATGCAGTATGAGCTTTGCTCATTGTTAAAACCGTATGGTGACCTATAGTTGTTAATTTCTGTGTCATTTGGTCTCTTGTGGAGATTTGGCTCATTGGCAATCATACCACATCTTCTTATTTTATATAATCAAAACATTATAATTGTATTTTTCTTTCATATGATTTGAATTCTATCATTGGGTTACTATTTTCTTATAGGAATGATTATTTAAATGCTATTTAGATTTTTTTATATGCTTTTGTCATTTTGTACTGATATAAAATAAGGAACTAAAACATCTTATATTACAAAAAAAATCTTTATTCATGTGTCAGAGGTATAACAAATCCTTTAAGGTTTGTGTTGACAATACATATATTTCTTATTCTAAAACTGAATAATGTACAAAAGTTGCAATCTTTTTCATGCACAGGGATGTCTTTTTACCCTCTCTGCAGTGGTATTTGCAGAGATGTATATGCCATTTGAACTACCCAACACAGAGCTGTTTTGTTAATATCTTGATAGTAAAGATATAATGAAATTTGGGATGTTTAAAATAACCACCTCTCTTGATAATTCAGTGTAATTAAATAGATAAATCATGCCAAGGAGGAATTTTGCAAAAATCTAAATCTTAATAAGGAATTTCACCTTCTCGCTACTAGTATTTTATGCAAATATTCCATATGGAGATAATATATCTCTTCAATATACTTTATGCCTAAATCCATCTTGACCTAGTAGCTGACTATGCCATATGGGTTTTGCTCATTGTTGAAGGCCATAAGGTGACCTATAGTTGTTAATTTTTATGTCATTTGGTCTCTTGTGGAGAGTTGTCTCATCAACATTCATACCACATCTTCTTATTTTTTATACTAACCATCCATAGTATTTGTTCCTGCATGTACATTGAAAGACCCTAGATTACTTTTAATAGATAAGTCCTTTCAATAAATAGACAGTCTTAAAAGATGAATACAGTTAATTATTCACTAAAATTAGCCTGCTAAATAAGCTGAATACAGACTTACTAGCACTTTCACAATAGATTCATTCCCATCAGCCACTGCTAAGTGTAAGGCTGTTCTCCTTCATAGTCTGGCCAGTTTATAACAGTCGGTGTCGTTTCCTAAAAATATAGCAAAATTGTAAATTCGTGTTGGGAATGCATCTACAATGATAGCTACATGCAAGATATTTTCTATTTGTACTTCATGTGACAAGAAAAGAATCAAATATTAAAATTTTTAAATTGTAAGTTTAAGCATGACTTTCATCCAAATGGTCCAAAGAGAAAAAGATGAAATGATCAAATAGCCTACAAAACATTTCATAGATACAAAAGATTGAGCAACTTTAACCCCACCAAAATGGGAGGATGATCTGGGTTGATCCATAAATTCAGCAGCTTCTGCTCCACTTAAGGGCATATCCAACAGTTTCAGGGAGGTAATAACAAACGAAACGTCATCTATTGTTTCCGTAATTTAACGTTGTTTCAACGACGTCATAACGAAATCACCATTGGAATTGCTATGGCCGTCTGGAAAGGGCGGTTTCTTGCGTAATGATTTATTATTGCATTAGAATGCAACACAAATTGTGATTAATTCTTTACCAAACTTTTCCGAAATTTTTGTCATTCAGGATAGAAAACTCAAAGTTTGGTTTTACTTGAGAAAGATAAAAAAGTTGGTTTCTTGAGAAAATAAAATACCGTGTAAACTATCATTTATCATGCATCTAGCATCTAGCTTTGCATTGAAGTGCTAATATACAGTAACTCTTTAAATGAATATGACCTTTAACTGATATAAATGTAAAACAAAAGATGACACCGTAAAAAAAGGTCGATCCACTTTCGCCTCGTCGTGAATATGTGTGATATATTTGCCACTGGAGCACGGAGCAATCAATTTATCAGTTTCATTTAGTGATGCATAATCATTAGTTCTCAACTGATAATTGTCTAAAACAGTTTTCCAGTTTTGGGGTATTTTATTTTATTTATATTTAATTTTAAACGAAAATTTCAGAATTTCTTTCCACATCTTTCTCTTTGAATTTATTTGTTTAAATAATAAATAATAAAGTGAGTCTACATCAGTGGTTACATTGTATGCAGCCAAACTAGGAGGAGGGCAATAGAACAGAAAACAATCTCCATTTTGTACATGCAATAACTCATATATTGAGGCGTAAAACAACAGCAGTCAGGCTCGTTTAGGGGAAAAATTACTGTGTCAATTTTATATACTTATATGGTAAATATGTCATAAAAGCAAAACACAAGAAAAAATTAGCCACAATTTACAGTGATCGGAAGGACGTGCGCCATGCGCCAATTGCGCTTTTCGACCAGAAATGGCGCATAGAGTGACAAATGTGGCGCCACGTGGCGCACAATATTTTCACCGCTTTGAAACGTTTAGATATCATAAAATGGATTTCCGATCATGTTTCGTGTCGCCATGTGTGTGTGTATAAAACTGTGTAGTGTTCCTCCAATGATAGGAGCACCGCCTATATATTTTGGGACGTCTCGGCGTTTTCCTATGGTAATAACAGCAACATGCGGTATAACTGATTACCGAAAAAATATAATTAGTTTAAACATATTTATTTATAGTGGATTGGAAAACAAGTTATTGCAACTTATATTAATCCTTTCCAAAAACGTAATTAACCATCATTCATGGTATAAATTTTATAAACAACTTAAAATTTTGAAATTTGGCTAGTACAGACGAAATTTTTCTCTAATTATAATCTTTAAAGTAAGCTTGCTATTTTGATTGAAAACCCAAAAGCCTTTTAATGAATTTAGTATTTGACTCCACAAAAGGCGCTAAACTGTCCTTGTCAATTTTTGGTCTTTGGCTCGTTTGAATATTTTGTAAACATGCCTTCAGCGAATTGTTGTTGTCCCTTTTCAATTAACGAAACTCTCTACTGTTATTTCTTGTCATCTTGATGATTTTATAATAATACAAGAAGTGCAGAGGAAATGTCAGAAACGTCCTCTAATACGGAACGTCTGGAATAAAGGATGGCAATCGACAAAGACCCAAATGTAATGTAAAAAAACATGAACATGAACAAGGCAACAGTACCAGTTTTAACATTGTAGATAAAGGTTATCGTAAATATTGCCCGGTTTGGAAGAAGTTATTCATTGAAACTGAAATTACAAAAGCACAGGAACAATATCCATGATATCAATTAGAATCATACCAGTAACCACTACCTCTTTGCTGAAATATACACTTTTTATTTTCTTTCATTGTAAACGAATGGCCCACTCATTTGACAACATGGCCCATTAATTCTAAAAATGGCCCATTGAATTTATGTTTGGGGGGCCCTGGGCCCATAGAGAAAAAATCCTTCCAGATCACTGAATTTATAATAACATTGAACTTATTTTGGCCGTTCGTTTATTCTAAAATTATTGTCTTACTGATCTGTTTTGTTAATTAAAGTTTTTTTTTTCATCTACAATTGTCCTTGCAAAAGGCGCAAAAGATGTGTTAAAATCAGCCATGTGACTTATTTGAAGATTCAGGTGACCTTTGTTGTTGTTTAGAGATTTTATTCAAGTTCGTATATCCCTTCGACCATTTATTTAGATGGTTCTTTAACGTATAGATAGTGCAAAACTCTCACTACACTATGCATAGGATATACGACTTTTATTTCGACTAAATGAGGCTGCATATTTATACATCCAAGCAGCTAAACGGCCGCACCCAATTTTAGCAAAGATATACTGTCGGACGGGAGAAGTCTAAAGATGTGAATTTTATACTCAATCAATCCTTTTGTTTTGAAAAGATTTTAAAGGTATACATTAATATGACAGCAACCAAATGACACATATAAATCAAAACATTAAGAGTCAACATACAGATTTTGTTATAGCTAGAAGCCTATGAAGAATAAAAGCCGAAAACCGCAACATGAATAAATAATACGGAGTCAGTGAGTTTTCAGAAAAGTGTTTGGTTGCAAAATTTCACGTGCTCTTTATTAATTTCGATAGATGAAAATTATAGAAGGTGTGATATAAATCAGTATAAGAAAACACTTCATTGTAAAGTAACGGAAAATAAATAATGATTATGGATGACGGACGTCAAGTGGCATATTCTATATTCAGGACAAAAACATCAAATGGAAATATAATATAAAATTTAACCCTGCTTTGTACTATAGACCGACACACAGAAACGGATTTTAACGTGTAATACTTTTGTTTTAAAGAGGGACGAAATATACCAGAGGGACTATTTTGAAAGTTTGTAATTCCACGGTTTGCATGTATCACACCGGGATTCACAATTTTGACGAACACAATAGTAAAACTAACTGAATTGTTATCTCTTCCTGATACTGGTTCATTATAAATAAGAAGATGTGATATGAGTGCTATCGAGACAACTATCCAATTAAGTCACAGAGTATATATATACATTTGTCTGCCACGCCGTTGCACTGCCTTTGAAAAATTAGCGCAGAAATATAACGTTATTTCCGAAACGTCTTAATTTTTGGCGCAATTTGTGAGGCTTACGGAAGGATTGAGTAAACAATATTATATTAGATTCTTCTCAAAAGCGAGTATACTGACAAATATTTTTCAAAACGTCATGACGTTCCATTTTTAAAAGAATAACATATCTTACTTTGGCCAAATCGACACCGTTGGAAATATTTTAAAAATCAAAATGTGCATTTCAAATGTTCATTTCTTCCTGACGATCGTTGTCAATATAATGGAATTTGATGCGGCTGTCATACAAGTGAGAGGTTTGGCTAGCTATAAAACCAGGTTCAATCCACCATTTTCTACATAAGAAAATGCCTGTACCAAGTCAGGAATATGACAGTTGTTTTCCATTCGTTTGATGTGTTTGAACTTTTGATTTTGCCATTTGATTGGGGACTTTCCTTTTTGAATTTTCCTCGGAGTTCAGTATTTTTGTGATTTTACTTTTTCTTGCCGTTTTTGGGGAAACCATAACGTTTTGGCTTTATTTGAGTAAGAATTAATGCTTTAAATGGTAAAGTCAGATTTTTCTAACCATCTTGAATTGTTTTGCTTCAATTTGAGCCCCATTATATAAGTATATGTTGATTAAAAATCGTATTTAAATTTTTAAATAAAAACATTTTTACTCCAAAATTGCAGAAATGTTCAATTTTCAGCAGTATTTTTGCAAAACGAAATCGACGACAACTATTTTTTGGCAAAATTTGATTCTCTGTCAATTGAAGAATGAAATATCTTAAAGGGAAAAATTCTCACCGTCAGAAATAAACTGTTGGATATGCCCTTAATAAAACCTGTCATGCTACTCATGTTAAAATGCAATGACATCTACAACAAGGTATTAAGGCATCAAACAATGACAAATTGGTAGATGCCTCTTATCTAACCCTTAGACATTTCAAAATTTATCAACAATCAGTAAGTTGAAGCTTATCAATGTTAAAATTTTGAATGCCTTTACTTTTTGTTGTAAAGTACCTTATTCACACATTATAAGTTTCATAAATTGTGAGAGAGTCAATGGTTAGCACTGTTTTTGTTGCAGACTTTTACATGCAAAAATCAAAAGAAAAAAAGCATTTTGTTAGGTATCAAAATTTGTGCTGATTATTTACTTACCCAACAAATTAAAAAACTTTGACAGTTATGTACCAACCATTTGTATATAATCAAAGGAAGGGTCTAGGATCACAAGCAAAAATTGTAATTGTGCAATTGCAAAATAATACTTTACACATTTTCAACAGAAATATGGAAGTTGAAATATTTCTCTAAATTTGCATTATAAAAATGTGAAGTTATAGAGTATTGTAAGCATACAAAATATCCTATGTATGGCAGAGAAAAAAAAAAAAAATTCAGGATTTCCAAAATAAATACCATTTTACCCTTCATTCAGATAATGGTTGATGATTCATATGTTTTATCTTTTAAAACACTTACCAATATCAATCTGACACAACTAGGAGCATCTGGATCCATACAGCTAGCTGCCCAATGCAAAGGAGTTTTACCTTCGATATCAGGTATACCTATGTTTGAATCCTGAAAAAGAAATATATAAAAGTTAAGAAACAAATTTTAAGATTTTAACTTACAAGCTAATTTTAGCTTGACACTTGTAACATTATTGAGCAAAGGTAAAAATAACAATGCAAACAAGATTTGCTTAGCCTCACCTATAAGCCTTATCAGTGGTTGTTGTAGGTTGCTGTCTATCTTATTTGTTTCTGTCTTTTTTGTAAATTAATCAGGCAGTTGTTTTTTTGCCTTGCTAATAATGCTGAAGTGCGATGGATTACATAAACTATAATTTCAATGTTTTTGTGTTCACATGTGGAGGTAGAAGTCAATATGTTTGTGAGAAGCAGCTTTTTAGTTTTTAAAGTAAATTGTCTTAAAGTATGTAGCAAAATCAAACAGGACAATCCCTCATTTAGTATGAACCTGTAACAAAGACATAGTACATAACATGAAATATATTCTTGTATTTCAAATGTTGCAAACACTGATTAAAGAGATATACGTAGGTATTAGATGAACTTTCATCTTAGCACTGCAGGGTACTTATTCAAACAGTATATCATTATCAATAATAATTTGTTTGGTAAACAGGCTTATTCCAGAATGATAGTTCTTTTAACATTTTTTTCTATTTTAACCATACATAAACATATCATTGATACTGAAATGATAGAAGCGTTTTATGGACAATAATGAATGCAAATGTATAAATTACCAACAAAAAAATTAATTTCTCATAATAACAGCACATCTGCAGATTTTAAAGTAGCAATCACATATTATATAGACCATCAACTTTCGGCAAAGGCCATCGCACTGCACGGTGATCATCTCTCTACAGCGCCCCATCACACATGAATTTCAATGAAATACTCAACACTCAGTTCCAGTAATTTCTTCATGACAAAAATTCATTTACCGCTATTACAAGTGCCTGTGCAATGTTGATTACTAGTATGCAAGTCTAGTCAGTTTTGCTAGACTATCTACTGTTTTGAAGTGTAACTTTAACATTCCTCTCCCATCTTACCTGCTTAATTAAAAGTTTAACATGTTCCACATTGCCATAAGAAGCTGCCCAGTGTAAAGCTGTCCTCTGTTAGGAAATAAAAAGAACATTATATACAATCACATTTTTCAAAATGAATAGTTAACTAATTATATTATGTACATTTAATATTTATGAAATTCATATTTATCTCTTATGTAATTTACAACTGAACTACTTCATATCTATCTCCTATGAATTTTTTGTAATTTAATTTCATATCGAAATTGTTGTGTTTCAAGTAAAATGTGCAGTTTACCCAGTACACCAGTACACTGGATATTGCTCTTAATTGGCAACCAATTGATCATTCCATCCAATTACAAACTTTACTAGTATAAAAAGCATGGTCCTAACTGGTAGATATTTTTATCATCACATTCACAAGTTTTAAACATTTCTACTTAAAAAGAAAGAATTTTCAAATAAGCTATATCGAGACTAAGATTAAGAAAAAATAAATGGGGAATGTGTCCATGGGACACAGATGATGCCCCGCTTGCATATAACATTATAAAGGGATATAACTCAAGAACTGTAAAAGTGACGCTACCCAAATTTGTACTTGATCTGAGTTTTGTGGTAATAAGCATTGTGTATAAGTTTCATAACATTTGGTTGAGGCAAACTAAAGTTAGAGAACAGAAACAAATATTTCAGGAATTTTTCCATTTGTAAAGGGCATTACTCTAGAACGGTAAAGTGACCCCACCAAAATTCAAACTTGATCTGTATTTTGTGGTAATAAGCATTGTGTATAAGTTTCATAACATTTGGTTGAGGCAAAGTAAAGTTAGAGAAAGGAAACCAATTTTGGGATGTACAGACCGACAAGGGTAAAACTTAATGCCCCTCCACTACGACTGGGGCATAAAAGTATACATTTCAAGTTTCATGTATGTGTCAGGTCGTTAGTTTTCTCGTTTGTTTTACATTTGTGATTTCAGGGTTATTTTCATGTCTGAGCCTTTTATAGCTTACTATGTGGTATGGGTTTTGCTCATTGTTGAAGGCCGTACGGTGACCTATAATTGTTATCTTCTATGTCATTTGGTCTATGGTCGAGATTTGCCTCATTGGCAATTATACCACATCATCTTATTTTTATAATTAAAGTCAGCCTATTTTGAGATCTATTTCCTTGTTGATATTATCCTGCACATCTAGCAAATAATTTTGCTCAAACCAGTGCTAGCTATATATAGGCTAATCTTAAGCTTACAGTGATGTGAATATTTGCACAATGTTAAAGGTCTCACTATGTGTATTTCAAGATGAAAACAGCAATAAAAGTGCTCTTCCTACGCTATGTTTTTTTTTCAAATATATGTCATAAATGAATACAATTTATTCTTGATTTTTGTCATGAATTAAAACATTGTATTATTCCCTTCTACTCCTTATAAGCGATTTGTTTAATCAACAGAGTTGAAATCTACCATACTATTTTGGGTCTTTTGGTCATACCTTTTTCTTGTCCTGATCATCAATTTCCCCTGGGGACAGTTGCCGTAGTAACAAATTCATGCATTTTGTAGATTTATGTCGTGTACACAGATGGAGAACTGTTTGACCTTCATTATCTTTCTGTTTGATGTCAGCCCCCTTGGATAATAATAACTTCAGCAATCGATTATTGCCCTGTAATATAAAAAAACATTGTATAATATATGATAAGGCCAAAAATAAAATTTAAATTGTTTGATGTTGCCTACCTACCCACCTAAAAAGCAGCCTACACAAAATATTTTATGACACAAATCGGTTCAATTTCTTTTTAAATGATTTTTCCTGCTCTAAGGTTGTTTTCTTGTCTAAAACATGTGACTTATGTTGTTAGCCAAAAAAATAAAATCCCTACCTACCTACCTACCCAACCCTAAAAGGCATGGGTAGGCAACATCTAACAAAGAATTTTTATGGGTGGCCTAAGTTGACAATTATTTATTAAAGAAATGTTAGAACCTGCAAAAAGTTATAAGTAACACACAACATGATCCATTAAAAAGACAAGGATGTATAATTTGTTTGTTAGTTTTTAAAGCCACTTTCAGAACATTTGCTATATCATGGAGGCATGTTTTTATTGGTAGATGAAGCCAAAAGACACTCGTCAGTATAATTGTCAGTCCTTGTTAATGAAGATAGGTTTGAACTCCAAACCTCAGAGCTCACAGGCTAGAGATTCATGTAAATGCTCTTCTAAGACTACTTGGCCACCAAGGATGTAAAAACAAAAGTGATATAAATTCCTCATATTTCAATAATGTAAACAAATTCATTTTCACCAGTGATTTAAAAACAATTTCACAGAAAGCCTTTTAACAATTTAGTGTTCCATATAAAATAAGGCAAGTATATCGCATAAAAAAGAGACAGATCTCCCATTTTTAAACACATTTTATCATACCCTCACCTACATGTATGTGCAATATGTATTATTTGATGAAGCAGTCCAAACACATTCTAGTGTGGTACTTACTTTATGAGCTGCCCAATGTAGTGCTGTTCTACCTCCTTTGTCAGATCTATTAACCTGGGTACCTGCTCGCAATAACAGCTCAGCACAATCCAGTCTATCAGCCAACACACAGAACATGAGAGGAGTCCGCCCAAACTGATCACCTGTATCTAATTCCTGAGTACTTGCTAAAATGGAACAAATAAAGCAATAATATTATTATTCTCAACATTTAAATAGCAAAGTAGGCGAAAATTGATGTTGATTGTAGATTATGTTCGGAATATGGCAGGAAAATCTCTAAAACCTTGAGAAAAACAAAACAAATGAGAGTCACTGTTACCATATCAAGGATAGACAGATCTAGAGGTACAATAGTAGTATTCACTAGTAACGGTTTTACTACTGAAACGGTCATTTTAAACTGAACAACTCTTAAATGCCTGAATTTACCGCAAGGAAAAATGTCAAGACCTTTTCAGTTGTCCAGTACATGTTCAGTACACTGGTTTCTCGGCGATTAAGTATCGATCAGTACTGGTTCGGTAATTAAGAAAAACGCTTATGCGTTGAATCAGTAGAGTTAAGCACGTTTTAGATCATGTCAGTTCATCGATAGAATTGTTGTCCAGTAGTGTTCAGTGTATCAAAATAATATATGGATTGCTTCCTTTGATAAGCAGAGAGTCAACAAAAGGAAATCGAAATAAAAAAAATTGATAAATAATTAAATAAACACATATACTTTTTTATTAGAGACATAATCGGCAACTGTATTGTATACATGTTTTGTTTTGAACATCATCGTCATGTGTTTCGTGTTTGTAAATTTATAAAAAAAATGATAACTGTTATAATATTCTTCTATAACCAAATGAAAATATAATTTCTTTTAATATTGTTACGCAATATATATATCATGTGTATTGAAGACTGTATATTGAATTCGGTAGCTCATTCAGTATAAATGTTAGAATGGAGTAGAATCGATACCTTCCGAAAATATCCACGCTATGATTTCGCCATTTGTCATTTGATAATTATTTGGAGTGTCTGATTGAAGTAATGTAAGTACATTGTTTGAAGATGTTTTGACAGTTTTGATGTATTGACAAACATTCCTAGTGTTTGTTTGAATTGTAAAATAACTCCTTGAATGATAATTAAATGTTGATAAGGACGACCGGACCAAGCATTTTCATAAAAGGGGTTTAGTTATACAGCTCTTCATTGAAATCCCAGTTCTTCGACCTTTACATTTAAAACAAAATAATCTTAAATAAACAGCTGATTATTTCAAGCCTTATTAATATGAATTTAGCCTATGCATCAAAATAATCGGGATGAGCTCAGCGGGGTATTTTATCAGGGGTGGGGCGTGATTCCCTTCCTCCCCATCTTCCTTCTCCAAACTTCTACTTCCTCCCTTACTCCAAAATGAAAATCTCTAGACTTTTCCAGAATTATCCCCATTTTACTGCCCCTCTTGCCACATGTGCCAGGGTCCTGCCTCTTGACTCCCACCTCCGTCCCTCCTTGCAAGCTGAATCTGAATATAATTTTACAATATTTAAGAACTTTTAAACGGGTGCATATAACAACTTCCCTTTTCTCCTCGGGATATATTGACATATACATGTATAACCCAGTCAAAGGGCCAGATTATAAGCAACAGGGGCGTGGCGGGCGGCACCCCTAAAATTTTCAAAGCATGGTTTGTCCTCAGCTTAATAAAGAATATTTCGACAATTTTACCTCAACGAAAATTTAAGTTTACACCCCTTCCCCCCTCCTCCTCCTAACCTAAAATCCTGGATCTGTCCCTGATCAGAGACATGTATATATAATATGTCCCTGCTAAAATGTTGCATTTTAAATCTAGGATAACAATATGCCAATTGATAATGTTGAAAATCAAATGTCTAATGATCCAAAACAAACACTTCTTTCTGAAAAATAAAAGTATCCTCCTCCTTTATAAATTAAATATCTACATGTAATATGTATTATAAATTCCAAACAGTTTGACACAATATTTGACATATTATTTGAAATGTATACACGTGTATAGCAAGTTTTCTGATATTTCAAAAGTACTGTGCCTTTCAACTGGAGTAATTAAATCAGTGATTTTGGGCCAAACTTTCAATGAATAAAAGTAGACGTACATGATGTAGGGTACATATAAATGAGATATCAATCGACGAGAAAAATAACCAAGATGGCAACCTCAAACTTCAACAACTGATAGATCTTTATACAAACAGATCCAAATATACATGTATGTTGTAAATAAAATTATTGGCAATCATACCACATCATCTCATTTCAGTAAAGGTGTGTTTTAAACACAAAAACTCCAAATAACTAGTTAAAAATAAGATTTGACATATTACTACGCCTAGCGAGGTTCCTACCTTTGGACAGGTACATTAACATGGAAGTTTGGTTGTGTTGAACAGATCTCAACCTTTTTAATCTAAGTAGATTAACAGAACATGCATAACAGAAAATAGAATAAAGACAAGTACAGGAACAGCACTTTACTCTGGTCTGTTTAAGGTTTTGCTACAAAGCATTTTTGGTGCCAAAATATCCTGTCCTACACCATTTTGTGCACACTTAACTGTTATATTTATAATTGCCCGCAAATAGACATTTATATTGAAATTACAATCCTAAAGGAGAATACTAAGAACAATTTTTAAATTCAGGGAATTTGCCTTTCTACCTTCCTATATATAAACAAAATAACATTAAATAGACTTGTTTGGGTTTTATTTTGCCTAGAATTACATTTTATATTTTTGTTAATGAAACTACTGTAACAGTACAATTGCTGTGTTATCTTCAAAATTAGCCTATACAGCAAAACTATATATTAATGCTTTTCATGACCTTGTGAACCTATTTTGCTGTTTAATCTTTATAAAATAACAGCTTTCTAAATATGCGTGGAAAACGACCAACAATTTTACACAGAAGAAGAACAGGCTATATAATTTATTGAAGAATTATGGGTCACGCCCTTATTCCATATATGTTCTTGAAATTTATGAATATCCTTTGTATTTTACATCATTCTATTGACTACACAGTAAATGATCTCTCATAATCTACATTTTTCATGTCAGGGTTTTTAAATTATTCTGAACTTTATAGTCATGATAGTGGGTTTTTATGCTTTGTTGAAGGCTGTATGCATTGTGACCTTGAGTTACTTTCATCCAAGTCATTTAGTCTCTGCATATACATTTATCTTCTCTGGAAGGTAGTCTCTTTGGAGATCATACCACTCTTTATTTTTATATAGTGCACCGTGATCAATTAAATTATAATTCATTACATACAGTAAGGTACATGTATTGTACAAAATGTATATGGGTTGATGACATTTTGGCATATAACCCATGAACTTTCTATTTGATATTGCACTATGTGAAGAATAAACATCATTCCTAAATGATTTAGTAACAGCAAAAGTCTGCAAATTTTAAAACAAATAAGAACTATTAATATACCATTACACCAACCTGTACGAGGGTGTGGATGAGGTATACCATTTGTTTACAGAATAGAGAATAATGGGCAAAAAAAATAAAGAATAGAGAAAATGGGTTAAAAAAATAAAGAATTGAGAATACAGGAATAAATGGGTGCTGAACTATAAAGAATAAGTGCAAAAATTAAAGAATTGGGTAAAATATACTAATTACAGAAAAGAACAATGTCCAGAATACAGTTATCAAGTAATTACAGAATTATTTTTAAAGATTTAGAATAATGAGCGAAAAATTTAAAGAATACAGAGATGAAGGACCCTGCATCAATACCCTCCTGCATTACACCCCAGTTTTGGTGGGTTCGTGTTGCTAAGTTTTCTATGTTGTGGTTTGTGTACTACACAATGTATTGTTTGTCTGTTGGTCTTTTTCTTTTAGCCATGGCATTGTCAGTTTATTTTTCGACTTATGAGTTTGAATGTCCTCTGGTATCTTTCACCTCTCTTTTAGTAAAAAGAAGAAAAATAAGAAACTGGAATTTATTTTTCTATTTACTTTATTATTGTAGCCTTTAAACTGTCAAATCATATCAACTCGACTCGAGAAATTCACAGATTTTTTCCTCTCTCCTAAACCTTCATTTGAAGAAAACTGCCACTTTTAAGATTTGAAAACCCACAGTTCAACATGTTCAACCAGTTGTGATTATGATTTTTTTAACAAGACAACCCCTGTACATTTGTATTTCAGTGGTGTGTGTTGGTTCATTGATGTCATATTTGTTTTATAGGCCATTAGTTTTCTCATTTACAAAATGTAGGTTGTTTTAAATTTTTCATGTCAGGAATTTTATAGTTGACTATACATTTGATATGGGGTTTTCATTGTTGAAGCCCAAACAGTGACCTATAATTGCTTATATTTTGTCATTTGAACTCTTGTGTATAGTTGTCTCATTGGCAATCATACCACATCTCTTTATTTTTATTTAAGTTTATAAATTAGAACATAAATCATGGCATAGATTTTCTCTCTTGAATATTCAGAATTGATCATGCTGGGCCTTTTATTCTCACTATACCCAATGGGTTCTGCATATTGTTGATTATAAGTACAATGTCCTATAGTTGTTAACATCCTCGTCTTTAGGTCTCAGATGAATAGTTCCTCATGGCAATCATACAACATCTCCTTATCTATTTTATCCATTTTTTGTCATAAAATTCATATTTATCTAGAAAGTAATCTAGTTCATGTCTGTGTTAGATTTAATTTAAAATAAATTTGCTCCTAAAAATATTTTTATTCCAATAATACAGGTACAAATATATAATATATTTATTGAATATAAATTAATGACCATGAAATTTGAAACTAGAATAGAAAATAATCAGGAGTCAACACTGCATTTGTTATAATCAGAAACTGTAGGTAATAAACAGATGTCAACAAAACAGTTAATTGCCTGCAGGGTGAATTTCTAACTGTCATGGGTATTGCAGATGACTTCAATGATTTTCACAAATGTATAACATGTATAACTGCTGATATCGCTCGGTTTGTCTGTTCCCGCTGAGCAGCCCGGTGGTTCTCTCCAGTACTTGGCTTCCTCCACCATAATAACAGATCCGCCCGGTGTCCTAACACTCCCTGGTGTTGGGGTAGGGATTGTCCTTGTAAATATTGAACATTGTAAATATGTTAGTGACACATCTCCATTAATCCCGATAGGGAGTGTACACGATTCCACTGTACCCTCGCAGCTCTCGAGGGGTGCTCAGTAAACGGAGGGATCTACGTACATACATACATACTGCCCCCTTGTTTTTAACATTTTCAAGTGTTTTTTGGGATATTCAAAACAATATAAACATGGTAAAAGAGAAATATGAAGCAACATGATGTACTTTTATTCTGGTATTTTGTTAAAGAAATATAGTTTTATAAAGATTAAACATTGGTAATAATTGCAAAGCATTAATTAATACAATTGTATTGATTAAGATTAAGATCAAACACATAAGAGTGTAACTTTTATATATATCAGCTGAGGAAACAATTTGCTAACGCAAATTTGAAGATAACATTGTTGTATTCATGAATTTATCATATGGATTACAAATGTACTGTTTATAGCCAAACTGGCATTTTGTACTGGTCAAGCATATTAAACAATACTTCAAAGTATCACTTTATTTATATTTCCAATGATTACAACTGCTTTTTGCTAACAAAAGTAAGACAACTATAATAAACATTCAATTACATGTAATTATATTTTTCTTGTGTAGTATAAAATTTAATAAAATAAGGAGATGTGGTATAAATGCCAGTGAGACAACTATCACCAAAGACCAAATGAGGTAGTCGTTACATGTAGCAACTAATGGTCACTGTACAGCCTTCAAGGATGAGCAAAACCTGTACTGCATAGCAAGTTATAAAAGGCCAGACATACTAAAACGTCAAACAATTCAAAATAGAAACCCAACAGCCTGGTTTATGTAAAAAACAAAGGAATCACAAATAAGATATTACAACAACCATTTAAAAGTAGCATGCTTGTTTTAAGTATGGGTGATTGTTTGTTAGATTCTTATTCTAGACGTAAAAATTGGTATTTGCTGATCTTCACTATACATAGCAAAGCACGTAGCATTTAGGAAAAGAGTTGATATCTTTCAGCAGACTGATGTATGTAGCATGCTTAAAATCTGGTTAAAACTATTGGCCTACTACAAAGCAGGTTTCATACATATTAACATGTTGTCCTTAACATGCTTAATATGCATAGTGTTTGCCATTTAATGTATACCCACCTTCATTCATTGAATCAGAAAGTTGATCATGGGATTTGCTTATATCTATTTGCAAATTATGTTCAACAAAATGGATAAATTTGCCACAACTTGGTGTAATCATATAACCACATCGTAAATACCAATTCTATACATCTTGTTCTGTCATGTCTGTGTAATGAATTAGAAAACTTATAATTCGAAGCTAACATAATGATCATATTCCATAAATAACACTTTTATTTTGTTTGGTCATGCTCCCATTATGAGCCCCAGATTTATTTGAAATATAGTAGTTTGATGGCCATGGTCCAACCCACCATAAACATATATATTGAGAAAAAAATGATTTAAATTGATTTTGAGAAATAAAAAAAATACATGAATACCAGTCAGTGTTAATAAAGGTACCAGCTGGTGTCCAAGTCACATTTAAAAAAGTTTAGTTAAGGCTATGATACAATACCAGTTATTCCTAGATGTTAATAGTATGTCCCATTTTCAACAGAATTGAATGAAGTCCAAAACCGTCTTGTAGTCTGGATGGGGTTCCTTTAATTTCTGTATTCTTTAAATTTTTAAGCATTTTCTTTATCTTTGAAGTTAGTGTTTATTCTGTTAAAATTCTTCTGAAAATGATTTTTCTAGTAAACATGTTAAATTTCATTTAATAAGCTATTAAAGATGATTTCTTTATTCTTTCTGTCATGTCTGTAATCAGCATTGTTATAACTAATTCTTTTATTTTCCACAGTTATTCTTTATAATTTTCGGCTATTATTCTGATTCAATAAACTCCATCCAGACCCTCAGTATTGTGGACTCATATATTTTCGTGGATTCAGGAAACAGTTAACAAGATTTAAGTTACTGTTTGTATATTATTTGTGGAAAGCCCCGATAAACATATTTTTCTGGTCCAATAATCACAATTAACATGAATGTAACATCTCCGGACACGTGCCAAACTGCCCATTTCAAATTTGAATTTACAACTTTATAAGATGCGCAATTACTTCGTGGTTATTATTGAATTTTGTAAACGCACCAATAGCTACATTTATGTCACAAGTGAACGATGCATTTAAAATGTGTTAGTTAATAGTGCTTTTAGGCCTCGGTAGTAAAAGGATGTTCCTTAATACCACCCTTCCAGTCTTAGTAAGTCATAGAAGTTTAAGTAGCCTGGCATTCTGGTCAAACCTCCTCTTCGTCAGTATTAATTAAATCGACATGTCGATGGATTTATGTGAGAAATTAAAAGTTTCCAAAACAAGGTAAAATTATTGGTTCGCTGTTCAGGATGTATAATATGTTGGTATAAGCTAATCCAGCATCTATGTGGGTTATACGTCGGTATGACAGCAACCGACGACAAAAACAACCAACAGACATCTTGAAGGCAGCATGTCAGTATTCAACAAAAGACCAGAGTCTATAGAATATAACAAGCTCTAAAGCATCCAAAGTCTATACAGTTGTGAATAAGTTAAACAGAAACCATCTATAGATCTTATCTCCTTGTCTGAGACGGTGGCAAGTTTCTTTGAAACTGGTTTACTTGTATCAAAATCACCGACAAGAGTTATTGTGTCGGACATATATAGTTGTATCCATTAATGATATAAAACTAAGGAGATGTGCTTGGTATGATTGCCAATGAGAAACGATCCACCTAAAGTCGAATGAAGTGGATGTAAGCAATTATAGGCAACCGTACGGCCTTCTAAAATGAGAAAGAAAAAGAAAAACATACCATATAATCTTCTTTAAAAGACCCCGACATGAAAAAGTTGAAACAATTCAATTGAGAAATCTAACGGCCTAATTTATAACAACAATTTGCGAAAAACAAATATAACGGACATGAACCAGCAACGACTACTGAATTACAGGCACATAAGAAATGTGGCGGGTAAAACATGCCTGGGACAGTGGTGTAACAATGCAATATAAGAACAAACTATAAGGGCTTAACTCATCAGATCGATACAAAACAGTTAACCAACAAAAACACAGACCGGACGTGGCAGGGAATAATTACATCCTTCACAACAAAAGAGACACAAGTTACGGATCGCAGTTACTGACAGCTTGTTCAAAACCAATAACAACTAATAAAACATCATGTATCTAAGACTAAAATGTTCACTTGTGTTAAAACCCTGGACAAGTTTATTCTCTTAATTCAAAACAAATTACTTTTTTTATTTGTGTGTGTAAAAAAGGGGATTACTTTACATGATACACTGGATTTTTTTATCAACAGTATAAAATGACCAGAGACGTTAAACCTGGTGCACAGGTCGGCTTAAACTTGGACACACAAACAAACCTTTGCAAGAACACTTTTGATGAATCTTTATTGATCTGTTGCGGCGCACTCATTAATCCACATTACACTTTGACGGATGACGGTTAAAATATTCGCTCTTCATCCCGGTCGACTTACTTTGCAAAACCTCATATTTTTTTTTTTTTTTTTTTTGTTCTTGTCCACTGACATAATTGCCACTGGACATTAAAAAAACAGAATAATTTATTTGACAATATGAATTAGTTCCAGCAGAGACATATGATACAATGTTTTATACGTCTCTGGTTCTAGTGAAAACTAGAAACTGATTTTTAAATATGAATATTACGGATGGTTAAAAGTTAAATCTACTGATTGAAGAAAAATATTAGACAAAAAGGTATTAACAAAGAATTCAAATTATTTAACATTACTAACCGAATCCCAGATTGTGAAGAAAAGTGACGTGACATAAAATCAACATCCCAGGTAATATCCCTTTGTTACAATATCAGCTACATGTAGATAAAATTTCTGATTTTTTTTCGTAACATCAAATGATTTATTTTTTATGTCAAACCTTTTTTAATCATGTTTATGAACTTAAAATTTAATTTAATGGCAAATACTTTAAATCTGATTTTTCCCTTCTCCCTAATCAAAATCTTGGGGTTTTTTTCAGAAAAAACCATTACCCCTTAAATGGTCGATCCTTTTAACCAAAAGGGACCTAAGATAGCCAAATTAATATTTAAATGATTAAATTGTTAAAGATTTTTAGATATATCTTAAGATTAATAAAGTTAAATTAGAAACTAGAAACCTAGAATATAAATGTATATTGACCATTAAAATACAATATATTGTATAATTAGAAAATATTTCAAATGATCTATATCGATTAAAATAATCTTATAATGGCGAATAAGGTTGATTCCATGACCAGGTGTTCAGTGTTCGGTGACCCATATCGGCTCACTTTATACACCTGTCGGACAAATTAACAAAAAGCTAATTGCCAATCCAATCAGGGATGACCACCTCGGCTTTACATCACATGTTACATTCAGCAGGAAATTACCTGTGTATATTTAAATTCTAACTTGTAATTTTAAAAAATCATGCAATGTACAAGCTTTATATGTTTGCACATTTTATTCTGATTTCGACAGATTACCAAACTATCTCAACTCTCTTCTCGAATGTACTTAAAGGATTAAGATACAATGTATCAAAACAAAGCACAAAAAAGAGGGGGTAAAATAGACAGTTTTAAAGCGTGCTATCGTGTTACTATGAACATTACATCAAACAATGAACTTTATTTCATAACTCAGTCGAAGTTTTCTGCGATACAGGAGATACAATACATATGAGCACATGATGTAATGGCTAACAGAAATACATAAACAATATAAATATAAATAGTATACAATGAAAGTTCGTTATTTACAAATTGATACATATTGAATCAGAGCGGGAATTTGTATTCGATCTCTATAAAACTACAAGGCACAAATTTTTGCTAATATTTCGTTAGTTTGTATGTAAAATTCATTGAAATTTATACTAGTTAAAGAATATTGTTCATGCAACCTTGAACATAAAAGGTTTCCTTAAGTCTCCATCCGTTGCTGCATAGGTAAGTCGATTAAAACGATGATTTTAAAATAAAATGTCCAAATATATTTGTCAAATCCATGAATAAATACGTAAACCTCAGGCACAAAACATTGTTTTGTGTATTTTCATTTTATTAGAGACAAAATGAAAACTTTCACCAGAAAACCATGTAAAATAGCTTTTTATTTTTTTTTTAATTTAAAATTTGAATTTTTGTGTATCGGTCGGCTCTGGGACAAAATATATAGTCCTTTGTCTATTGTGTTTTCTCGGTTTTTTTTTTTTTTTTTTTGTTACTGATAAATGAAGAAATTCTAGTATTGATAATTTCATTAATAAAATTTTTCCGAATAAAACTGAAAATCAATTAGGTGAATTCAATATACAGTATTCAGCGAAATAAGTCCACCGGATTTAACAGTTTAATAACGGGATAAATATGCATATCACAGCAAAAATGACAATTACCAAATTCGTTTATTATATATACATGTAAGAATATTGTATAATAATTACAACTATATATTACTGCTCATGTTTATAATCTCATTCAACAAATTTCGAGTGTCCAGGTGATGTTCATACCATGACGGGCTAGCTTGTAACAAAGACAAATCTATGTCGTGTGCAGAGTGTCGTCCTCCTCTAACATTGAATGGACAATTGACATTTAAGTGACCATCCAAAGGCCTGTCTCTCAAAGCACGTGTAATTTAACACCCACAGGTGTACACGTGGTTATCAAGACTGATCCCTTAATGTAATTTAGTGACATCGATGAGAGAATAATCAAATTTCAATGCATTAGGATAGTGATGATAGTTTTAAGATGAAAAGCTAGCTTATTCAAAAGCGAAATATTAGAGTGCGATAATAAACCATACATTTTATAATTTGATGGAAAATTAGTAAGGTACGGCGGTATGAATTTTGAACGAACGTGTGCAACAAAAGAATGATTACAAATGAATAAATAATGGAATTCATCTCCAATTAAGCGATCTTGGATTAAAGTGCAGAATATCTCATCGCGTGGTATGATATGCTACCTTCCGTATATAATTTCGACTTGAACTTGACAGTTTCGACAGAATGACTCTAACGAAATCCGTTTTTAAAAGGAATATAAATGTCTCTGGGGTGAATTCGTAATATCGATGTTCGGACAATTTAAGCATCAATTTGTGAAGAATGATTGATAATTTATTCTCGCACTGCTGAGGTCTACACCAGAAAGAAATTATTTTTGTTTTATTTGCCAATCTAGAGGCACCCGCCCAAGTTCACCGTATACTATATAACCTGGACTGTTGGTTCTAACATGCATGACATGTAACACTTTTTACAAAACTAGAGATGACCTTTTTAATAACACTTGTATTTTCAAATCCCTATATTTCGGAACCATACAGCAATACAAGAGATATTAATGCATCAAATAACTTTATTTGTATAGATCTACAGGTATATGTATGTTTCTAACTTTTCTATACAACACAAGTCATGTTAAGCTTTCTGTGCTTGATCGACCAACTATTTGTCAAAATACACATTGCAAGAACAGGGGTTCAAATTAGCGGTGGTCCGAGGTCCGTGACCTTCCACTGTTGCAATCGGACTTTCGTTTTGGTAACTATCTACGCCCGACGGACCTTCGATTTGAAAGAAAATAAAATTAACTTTGCCGACCTTTTAACCATCAGTATCGTCATTTCAAAGCCATATTATTATCGAGATGATAAAATGTTTCATCCCTGACCTATACCGAGTCGACGAGAGATAAAAGTTATTTTTACCTTGTATTTCTTGGAAACACTAGGTTATAAATAGTTGCGATAAGTCACGTGACAAATCATTTACACATTTTCGAACAAAATGAGTCTGTTTCTCTTTGGTGTCACGTCTTCCAAGAGAAAGTCTGATGATGAACGGTCTTCTGCGTCTTCATTGGGAACAAAACAAAAGAAATCAAATTAAGATCTCACTAAAGACCAAAAATACGATTGTGAAAAACGGGAACGGAAATTTAAGCCCCACTGGAAAATCGATCGACCGTGGCTATAATTTAATGAATCAACTGGTCTAATGTCGTATTCATACTGCCAGAAGTTCCCACACATTCAGAAAAAGAAAGTTCACTTGTAAGAGGAACATAAAATCTTAAAATAGACCCAATGAAAATACACGAAGTGACACCCCAGCATTTATCTTGTTTAAAGCAGTGGATCTATGAAAGAGATCCAAATTTTAAGTCTAAAGATTTAGTGTCAGACACTAAACTTGGACAATGTATTCTCAAGCAGCAATGTAAGCCTGATCAGTTAAATAGATATAGGTTCTCTTCAACACTGCATACAGTGTTGCAAAAAAAAGGGAAACCCTACAGTGACTATGAATTTGTTCTTAAAGTCCAGAGCAAAATGGTGTTGATGTTGGTAAGCAGTCCTTCAATATTGAAGGTTGTAAACTGTTTATTCGCTGGATAGCCAATTATATGAGAAACGAGATGATATGTTATATAGATATAAGAAGATGTGGTATGTGGCAATATACCACAGTGACACTGACAGTTTGGTGCTATATGGTTGCCTGGCAATATATTTGTAAACTTAACAAAACATTACATGCAGTTCAAATACGATGAAACAAGCTAACCTAACACCAAAAGCACATTAATTTTGTATCTTAATGATTTATGAAATATTTCATGTAAAAATAGGACCTGGGATTTAGGTTGTGGACTTTTCAGTTTGAGTGTCAAAGGTCCTGGACCTTCCAGTACCAAATGTTAATTTGAACCTCTGTCAAGAAATGCACTTAAGTTTCAGACATAGGATTTTCATTAAGATTATATAAAATTAGATCATAATAATTTATATGTAAACCTACATGTATGGAAGATTTGCATATAAGTTCACAGTAATGGCTTCATGACTGCATTCTCT
Organism: Mytilus coruscus; assembly: GCA_017311375.1. Lineage (NCBI taxonomy): Eukaryota > Metazoa > Mollusca > Bivalvia > Mytilida > Mytilidae > Mytilus > Mytilus coruscus. Next base: position 36,722,911 of record CM029608.1, read on the forward strand.
ATAGTCGGCTGATCTTATAGTTTTTGCCAAATTGAAATTATCCCAGCCACCCCGGTTACACTTTTTAGACACTCATTTCTTAAATGAATTCACATAAACACAGCCTATGATGAACGAACATGTTGGACTGGAGTTAGAGATTCCTAATAAGCGTTTTCTTTTCAAATATATTTCAATAGAGATTTAATCATTTGTTTTAAAAATCTTTTACTCTGAAAAAAAAAAATCACAGTATCACAGCTTCAATATATAGATATGTATTTACTTTGAGCTTCAAAACATAATGTCATTTCATGAAAATGATCGACTGATAATTGCTTAACGTCCAGTGACAAATACTACATGCATGTTCAATACGAATTTTTATGAAAAAATGAAATTGGTGTTGATGGCAGATCTTTGATTGTTTCTGTTAAATTAATTCTCAACTGTTATACATTATATTGGTACACCTGTCTACTGTTAAAGACTTATGTTGGTCTCAAAATGTCTTCTAGATATTGTTGTCGTAAGGTTGCTGTCTTATTGATGTACACCCAATATATTTTTACATTCATAATTGTCGGGTTGGTTATACAATGACTGTCGGGATAAAAAGCATTATTTTAGATGAAGTTTAATTGCTGAATAAAAAAAAATAACTGCCAAGTAAATCCTCAAAAAATTAAATTTTCACTCAGTAAAAGAACAAATCAAACACAATACAAGGAGAAAATAAACAGAAAGCTTGAAAGAAAAGTGTATAATATAAAATATTTCAGACTGTCTGGTGTACCCGGTATGCAGTAAGGATTACTGATATTTGGTTTACGATACAGAAACATCATTTGATTAATATTGTTATTCATTATAAACGGCCACTGGCATTGACAGACTTATTCAAAATATAAATAAGAAGATGGGTTATGATGCCAATGAGACAACTATCAACCAATTCGTTTGTCCACCGACAACAAATAACAAAACTTTAAGGCCTACACATCTTTCAAGAGCTTGTAGTATAAACGAGAAAATAAACTATTTCTGAAGAAATGTGTATATCTATTTAGTCATTTATTTATCTTGGGGTCGAGTAAATAAACTTACATGCATGCAATGCTTAGGAATAACCATGCTAATTTATTTTCAGCGGCGGATCCAGGATTTTGAAAAGGGACTGGGGGCTTAATTTCAGAGAACGATTTGGTTGGACGATGTTATGCTACAACGTCATATAGATCGTGAGAAACATGAAATTTTATTAGCACCAAAGGCCCTCTACGTCCTCTGGATTCTCAACTGAGTTTACTATTAGTGTGTTTTACTATCGATACAAGGATTTATATAGGATTCAATCCTATAGCTGGTTGCATGCAAAGTATAATACATATAATACCGGTAAACACCGCACAGGAAAAAAGACCAATTCGAGCAAAGTTGACTTATTACACACTGTGTAGACATGTTCTGAACTATTTTTATGTTATATATAAAAATAGAAATAGGTGGTATGATTGCCAATGAAGTAACTCTCCACCAGAGACCAAATGACATAGAAGTTAATATATGAATGTGTTACAGCTATAGAATAATTCACAAATCAGTGTTACATGAGGGTCTGGATGGGGTCCTTCATTCAGTCTGTATTCTTTAATTTCTTAAGTCGTTTTTCTTTCTATTCTTAATAATTTTGCCCATTATTCTCTATTCTTTATATTTTAGCACATCATTATTCTCTATTCTTTATATTTTAGCACATCATTATTCTCTATTCTTTATTTTTTTGTCCATTTTAGCTCACCTGGCCCAAGGGCCAAGTGAGCTTTTCTCATCACTTGGCGTCCGTCGTCCGTCGTCGTCCGTCGTCATCCGTCGTCGTTAACTTTTACAAAAATCTTCTCCTCTGAAACTACTGGGCCAAATTTAACCAAACTTGGCCACTATCATCATTAGGGTATCTAGTTTAAAAATTGTGTTCGGTGACCTGCCAAACCAACCAAGATGGCCGCCATGGCTAAAAATAGAACATAGGGTAAAATGTATATTTTGGCTTATAACTCTGAAACCAAAGCATTTAGAGCAAATCTGACATGGGGTAAAATTGATTATTAGGTCAAGATCTATCTGCCCTGAAATTTTCAGATGAATCGGAGAACCTGTTGTTGGGTTGCTGCCACTAAATTGGTAATTTTAAGAAAATTTTGAAGCTTTTGGTTATTATCTTGAATATTATTATAGATAGAGATAAACTGTAAACAGCAATAATGTTCAGCAAAGTAAGATCTACAAATAAGTCAACTTGACCAAAATGGTCAGTTGACCCCTTAAGGAGTTATTGCCCTTTATAGTCAATTTTAACCATTTTTGTAAATTTTGTAATCTTTTACAAAAATCTTCTCCTCTGAAACTACTGGGCCAAATTTAACCAAACTTGTCCACAATCATCATTGGGGTATCTAGTGTAAAATTGTGTCCGTGACCTGCCAAACCAACCAAGATGGCCGCCATGGCTAAAAATAGAACATAGGGTAAAATGTATATTTTGGCTTATAACTCTGAAACCAAAGCATTTAGAGCAAATCTGACACGAGTAAAATTGTTAATCAGGTCAAGATCTATCTGCCCTGAAATTTTCAGATGAATCGGAGAACCTGTTGTTGGGTTGCTGCCACTAAATTGGTAATTTTAAGAAAATTTTGAAGCTTTTGGTTATTATCTTGAATATTATTATAGATAGAGATAAACTGTAAACAGCAATAATGTTCAGCAAAGTAAGATCTATAAATAAGTCAACTTGACCAAAATGGTCAGTTGACCCTTAAGGAGTTATTGCCCTTTATAGTCAATTTTAACCATTTTTGTAAATTTTGTAATCTTTACAAAATCTTCTCCTCTGAAACTACTAAGACAAAATTAACCAAACTTGTCCACAATCATCATTAGGGTATGTAGTTTAAAAATGTGTCCGATGACCCCACCATGAACCAAGATGGCCGACATGGTTAAAAATAGTACATAGGGTAAAATGCAGTTTTGGCTCATATCTCTGAAACCAAAGCATTTAGAGCAAATCTCACGAGGATAAAATTGTTCATTAGGTCAAGATCTATCTGCCCTTAAATTTTCAGACCAATCAGGCAACACGTTGTTGGGTTGCTGCCCTGAATTAGTAATTTTAAGAAAATTTTGCAGCTTTTGGTTATTATCTTGAATATTATTATAGATAGAGATAAACTGTAAACAGCAATAATGTTCAGCAAAGTAAGATCTACAAATAAGTCAACATGACCAAAATTGTCAATTGACCCCTGAAGGAGTTATTGCCCTTTATAGTCATTTTTACAATTTTCATAAATTTTGTAAATTTTGTAAATTTTACAAAATATTTTCCACTGTAACTACTGGGCCAAGTTCATTATAGATAGAGATAATTGGAAGCATCAAGAATGTTCAGTAAAGTAAGATCTACAAACACATCACCATCACCAAAACACAATTTTGTCATGAATCCATCTGTGTCCTTTGTTTAATATGCACATAGACCAAGGTGAGCGACACAGGCTCTTTAGAGCCTCTAGTTCTCAATTCTTTACATTTTTGCCCATTATTCTCTATTCTGCAAACCCACATCCAGTGACCACACCTCTAACATTTCTTGCATTTGTGTGTTAGGTAATTTTTTCGAATTTTAAAATTATTTTTCAATTTTTACTATGAATGATCTTTTAGGTGTTTAATAGATTCATAGTGTAATCGGAAAAAATACATATCTCCAAATTTGTTCAAATTATTATATAATCAGTGTTTTGAATATATTATTTTAATAAGTTTCCAATTACGTTTTCTGACACGAAATTTTATAAGAAATTGTGTATTTGAAAAAAATACACGTGTGCAAAATGTCGTCCTCCTCTTTATATTATATTTTTATTTTTACGAGTTGATACAAAATGTCTTGAATAGTTTTAATATTATATATTATTTTTTATATATGTCATAGGAAGATTTTGCAAAGATTCAGTTAGGGTCAAAATCTTAATCAAGTTGAGGTTTATATGACGTATTTGCAATATTTATAATGGGACTGATTTAATGTGTCACAATTAACAGGTTTATATATTTAATGATTATGTATTCGAATAAACATAAAACAAATATAAATTGCAAAGTGAATGAATGTACTTTATTCTCATAAACCTACGTGTCGTAGTCACAGAGAAAATTGACATTTACAATAACAAAATGTATTTGCCATTTCCGATTTATTCAGCAAGATATATAAAGTCATAAAATTGTAGAACACGAATTTTACTGAAAGCGGTAAAGGTTTCCATTTTGTTAACAGCCGCTTCCGTCGTTAAAGCTAGATAAAAATACGCAATTCCGAAAACAGATTTCAATTTCATTGTAATTTACAATCATTTAACTTTCAAACATATTTCATTTTGGACAACTGAACAAAGCAGAAGTATTTTTCACAGAAAGAAATCAATATCATCGAGAAATTGATCAATGTACTGAAAATTATAGTCCAAGCTCGAATAAAGGGAGATAAGCCTTATAAATGTGCACAAACTATTTTTTGTCAAAATTAATAGATTGACCTGGCACTTAACGCTACTGAAAGTTACCAAACAACTATTTTATCGATGTACTGATTTGTACGAAAACGTTCTTGACGCTCCTGAATTAAACACAAGGCATTCTTCTCTGAATTACCTGAATCAGTACTGACTGGTACTGTATCTCCTACGCAGGCCACGGTACTGAACACCTACTGAATAACTGAAAAAGTTTTTGACATTTTTCTTTGCGGTAAATTCAGGCATTTAATAGTTGTTCAGTTTGAAATGACCGTTCAGTAGTAATAAAATGCTCGCAGGGCGCAGCTTGATACGACCGCAGAGGTCGAACCCTGAACAGTTGGGGCAAGTATGGACACAACATTCAAGCTTGATACAGCTCTGAATTTGGATTGTGATTAAATATTTGACACAGCATAGGTTTCTGACACAGAATGAATGTGGTCTAAGAACTTAAAAATTTTAAATTGGACATTCACCTATTATGGTCCAATATCCAAAATCTAAATACATGGTTAGATTCAGCATATCAAAGAACCCCAAGAGTTCAATTTTGATGAAATCAAACAAAGTTTAATTTTGGACCCTTTTGACCTCAATGTGGACAAAGTTGATAACGGGGCCCAAAAATCAAAAATCTAAATACATGGTTAGATTCAGCATATCAAAGAACCCCATATATTCAATTTTTGTTGAAATCAAACAAAGTTTAATTTTGGACCCCGATTTGGACCAACTTGAAAACTGGGCCCATAATCAAAAATCTAAATACATGTTTAGATTCAGCATATCAAAGAACCCTAAGAATTCAATTTTTGTTAAAATCAAACTAAGTTTAATTTTGGACCCTTTGGACCTTAATGTAGACCAATTTGAAAACGGGACCAAAAATTAAGAATCTAAGTACATGGTTAGATTCAGCATATCAAAGAACCCCATATATTCAATTTTTGTTGAAATCAAACAAAGTTTAATTTTGGACCCCGATTTGGACCAACTTGAAAACTGGGCCCATAATCAAAAATCTATATACATGTTTAGATTCAGCATATCAAAGAACCCTAAGAATTCAATTTTTGTTAAAATCAAACTAAGTTTAATTTTGGACCCTTTGGACCTTAATGTAGACCAATTTGAAAATGGGACCAAAATTAAGAATCTAAATACACGGTTAGATTCGGCATATCAAAGAACCCCAATAATTCAATTTTGATGAAATCAAACAAAATTTAATTTTGGACCCTTTGGACCTCAATGTGGACCAATTTATAAACGGGCCCAAAATCCAAAAACTTAATACACGGTTAGATTCAGCATATTAAAGAACCCCAAGAATTCAAGAATAAAACCCCATTGAAATTGGTCAAGAAATAAGCAATTTATACAAAGTATCTTCTTTTGCACAATACTGTGCAATTGAAAATTCTTGCTATTGCACAATACTTATTATATAATAATTTACACATCCTGTTTGGTGTGTATCTCCTGCCATATCATTATTATTTGCTTTTAAATATAAATCAGAAATAACCAACTTAAAATGGAAAATTTTAAAGAAAAAAAAGGAAAAAGGAAAAAGGAACCCCCAAATTTTTGAACCCCTTATGATTCATCACCCCAAACTCAATCCCAGCCTTCCTTTGAGGTATGGTACCTTGCAGTACAATTTCAGAGAGATCCATACACTTGAACACAAGTTATTGTCTGGAAACTAGAAAATGCTTATTTTGGCCCTTTTGGTCCCTAATTCCTAAACGTTTCAGGCAATTACCCCAAACTCAATTCCAGCTTTCCCTTTGTGATATGGAACCTTGTACTACAATTTCAGAAAGATCCATAGACTTACACACAAGTTATTGTCATGAAACTAGAAAATGCTTGTTTTTGCCCTTTTGGCCCCTAATTCCTGAAATTTTGAGGCAATTACCCCAAAAATCAATCCCAGCATTCCCTTTGTGATATGGAACCTTGTGGTACAATGTAAGAGAGATCCATACACTAACACACAAGTTATGTCTGGAAGTTACAAAATGCTTATTTTGGCCCCTTTTGGCCCCTAATTCCTTAACTGTTGGTACCATAACCCCAAAATCAATCCCAACCTTCCTTTTGTGATATTGAACCTTATGGTAAAATTTCATAGAGATCCATTCACTTAAACTAAAGTTAGAGTGCGAAAACCAATGCGTCTTCGGACGACGACAACGACGACGACGACGCCAACGTCATACCAATATACGACCACAAAATTTTTTGCGGTCGATAAAACCGTTACTAGTGATTAGCAAAATACTTAATGTTTAAAATTGAGCTAAATTCATATACTAGGATCCTACTGATAGAGATAAAAAAATTTGGTGAGTTGAAATCTGTAAAACACAAGCTTAGCCCTGCCATGTTTTAATGTGAATTTCACAATTCATGATTATAAATATTAATCTTTGGTTCTTAATGCCTAATTTTCTAATAGGGCTTTGGTGTTGATAGCAGGTCCTTGTAAGTTGATAGATATAAGAAGATGTGGTATGAGTGCCAATGAGACAACTCTCCATCCAAGTCAAAATTTATAAAAGTAAACCAATATAGGTGAAAGTACGGTCTTCAACACGGAGCCTTGGCTCACACCGAACAGCAAGCTATAAAGGGCCCCAAAAATTACTAGTGTAAAACCATTCAAACGGGAGTATAGTCTATTAATTTTATACATAAATTTTCTTCATAGGGTGATACAAAGTTAAGTTTGAGCATATTCTTTTGTTCAAAATTAAAGGATAAATGGATCAGACACACATTTTCCAACTTATAATATTTCTTTCCTATTGTTGAAGACTATATGTTGAGCTTTAAATGTTTTTGATTGTTTTCTATCTTGGGTTTCTGTCTCATTGACATATACCCCCACATCTCCTTTTATTCATAAGACAACTTAAATGACCTACAGACTATTTGTTTGGCAAGTAAGGCTTTATCTCCATTGACAGCAGCCACATGCATCTGTGTGACTCCTTCCAACTCCTGCTCAATCTCGGCAACGTTATCCATCCCACCATTCTCCATCTAGGAATGAAAATTAAAATACAACTTAAAATTGTATAAGATGATAAGGGATGGTTTAGAAATAAATGAAAGGTGTTCTGAAGGCAGTTGTTATTCCACCCCACCATGCATACAATTTTTTAAATTAAAAGAATATTTTCTATAATGGTTTTGGCTATGTTTTTAAAATGATCACCACCAATTAATTTTTCTAAAGAAGTGCCTTCAACCCACTCCCCCTCTTTTCTCTCCTGCAACACCTCTAATAGGTTTAATCATGAATACTAAATTATTTTCTGTTCATCATGTTCATTGTAAAATCCTTCATTTGTACTTTTGTTTATGATAATTTGGATCTCATTTCTAAAGTGTAACCATACTTAACAAACTGCACAAAACGCTACTACCTGACACCTCTGATTTGTGCTAAAATTGACCAGATAAATAGATACTGAACATTTGATATGAATTATATATGTTCTGGCAACAACAAATCTAGCTCTGATCAACTGCCTTAAAGGAAATACTTGATCAGCTGTAGATAATGTTAAAATAATTGATATCAGATATGTCAGACTCAATATCATTATCATTGCACAGGGACCTAATATAATCATGATAACATAAATAAGGTCCAAGGATTGCATACTACATTTTTAAAATCACATGTTCTATAAATAATAATTCTTAAAGTAAAAGCTAAAGATGATATCATATGATTGTTATCAAATGGAAGGAAGGTGTCTTTATATTGATTGATGATTGCTTAAAGTCGTGTCAGCAGGGAAAGGCCAGATTTCACCAAGTCAGTTCAACCAACATGACCAAGTGGAATTGGTGTAGCACAAGCTGAATCATTAATAAATCACAATTTTCAGAAACATACCATCGTGTATGTGTTATCTCTACAATATTAATGGATACCTTTTTTCTCTTTCTTGCATAAAAACGTCAATATTTCACAGCCTGACAGGGAAATGATTTTAGCCAAGAAAATTTGTTTGATAATATTTGCTCCATGACTATCGATTGTAGAGAATATTTAATAAGTTACATTAGTTCAAAAGAAAATATTGAATACATTCATGCTTATATATTGATCTCATCCGTCTTAAACATATATACGAGTGTCAAATAAATAATATACACTGTAACAAAATTAATATACATATATACATGATATATTTATATTTAAAATTTTACATAGTTAAAAGACAATGGCACACGCCAGTAAGGCTCTAACAACTGAACGTTGGCCAAAACGGCAATTACGTAACCAAATATTGACTATTTTTTGCATTTACACAAAACAGGAATTACTGATTGTTAAGAGATATAGGTGTCAAAGTACGTTTAAAGATTGCCAATTATAATAAGACGTATGTGTATTGTCGTATTTAATATCTCTATATCTTCCTTCATCAGATCATTGTCAGCGAGGTTTTGTCAAATTCAAGATTTAAAATTAAGATAATAATCTTGGTGTCTTTTAATTTATACAACCCACCTTAATCTTCAGACCTAACATGACTAAAAAAGCATGAACAAGTTTTATTTGAATATCGTAGTTTATACATATAGAATTGT